>JAZGTJ010002614.1:0-19642 GCA_036877575.1 Botia almorhae
TTTAATTCTTTTTTAATTCTTTTTAAATGTAGAGAAATATGTTTTAAGTATGCCTGTGCCCGAGCCAGCCTTTTTAGGCTTTCAGTCCCCTAACTCCTAACCTAACCCTAACCCTAACTAACCCTAACCCTAACCCTAACTAACCCTAACCCTACCTAACCCTAACCTAACCCTAACTAACCCTAACGCTAACCCTAACCCCTAACCCTAACCTCCTATCAGCAGGATAAAGAAATTGGCAGGGGCCTGTGGACAAAAGAACATAGAGAAGTAGAAAACAAAGGTTAATGTCTCAGTCCACACTTTGTGGGGGAGGTTGTTTGACAATACGATAAAGAAATTAAAAATGGGAATTAACAAAAGGGTGAGAATATAAAACGTCCTTATGGGATTAGCATTAAGACTTAAATACAGTAACATAAATACAGTGAGTGAATGTCCTTAATAACCATCAAGGAGTGGCAATTCTGATCACAGATCAGGATCAGCCACTTGAGATGCCCACCAGAATCCCACATGATTCCCATGGGAAAATGAGACTGCTGAAAGAATGTAGAGGATAAGAAAAAGACCTATGTTTTGGGAGTGTGACTCAGCAAGAGGGTGAGTTATCAGCATAAAACACAGGAACATGGGTAGTCACCAGAGACGTGAAGGGTAGAGTTAGAAAATATACAAAGGTGTTTGTGGGGTAGACAGACAGGAGTTTGGCAGCTCAGCGGTTGTGCTCAGGCGAGTGTAATGTCTGTCTGGGTGAAAAAACTCTTAGGGGAATCTGCAGGTAGAAGCTTGGTGTCTTTTGACACCCGCCTGTTGACAACCTCGCCTTTTCTTAATACAACTGGGAAACCTTGCGGTGCTAACGAACGGTTGTTTTGAGAAAAGAGGGACGGTATGTAATCCAGCCTCTCTGGGTCCACTAGGACAGCACGCAGAGAAGGTGGCCTTGGGCAAAAGGGCCTTAATTGGAGCCCAGTCTTCTTTGGATGGCTAGCATTACTCACACAGCAGTCCATTTTTCCACACGCACTTACCTGCGCATTGAAACAGATAATAAAGCATTGCAGTGTCTTAAATCCCACAAAAAGCACGAAACTAAATGTAGTCCACCCCTTCGGCTTTCATAACCAATCATTATAAGCGTGACCTTTCAAGCCAATTAGTTTTCAGCATGGCTTTAGTGTTTCATAAAACCTGCTCGTGAAGCATGTATTCGTTTAAATTTGTTCGCCAAATTCATATACATAAATGTAAGTATAATAAACACAATCCGTTTGTGGTTCTTAAAAAAGAAACGTGCATATAATCACATAATAAGAAAGCAATTAAACTACAATTTAATATAATATTCCGATTTTAACTGTACCTTAACTGTATGTATAATTATAATATGTACAATTGATACATATTATTTAAGTCTTGCAGGCGTCTCAGGTGTGACGTCGTTGGCATCGCTGCCGCTTTCCCGCTTTAGTCTACGTGAGGTTTGCGTAAGAGAAGTACCTGCTTTGTTCACTCTGCTTAATACAAAGAAAATCACTAATTAATTAAAAGGATGACCATATGTCATTAATTAAAATGCGACTTAAAGGGCATCAGCTTTTGCCACATGGCTTCTAGCAATCTTCAATTGACATATAAAATGATAGATTACAAAATGCTGTTTTTTGGGTCTCTTTACATCTATATATGATTCACCTACAAAAAAACATTTCTATATTCTACTAACAGGTTCTTATTTACACACTGATATATTTTGCTGCTTCATAAATATTGTGTCCGTCATCATGCAGAAATTATAATCAGCATAGGATTATTTTTGATAAATGTGGAGCTGCAAAACAAATGATCTGACTTGTCATTAAATTAGGGTTTTATTTTATTTTATTCAAGTAGTATTTACATTTTCAATAGAGGAAACCACACAGAGAATCTAGAATTAAGGGAAAGAAAAAATATCTATGAGAAGCATGTGCCATTGGACACAAGAGTCCCGACTTTCACAAGTCAGACCATAACCAGCAGTAGGAGCTCAAGGAGAGCAGAAGCGTCCGTAGAATAGTATACTCTTGGTAGGATTGTGCCGTATGAAGAAGAGGAACGGATGATCTGCTTTAAAGCACTCTGGACGCATGATGCAACGCATCATCATGACTGCACCTGTGGCTGCAGCAGCTTCTGTCCCCTCCTCATTCACTTCAACAAAGGATTTATGCACCACCTTCGAGAGCACCAGGTCATTGTTGGGGGACATGCCAGAGAAGTCGGCTTTCTTCAAATCAAACGCATCCACCATTCCCAGGCTGACCAGTAAACCTTTCATGTCGTAGGTCTCTTCCATCTTGAACCTGGGAAGAGACACTTGAACCTCTAGGACATCCATCATGTCAGGTCGGGTCCACTCCATAAAGTTCTCATAGGTCAGTGCTTTCTCCAACTGGATAAGATAATCACATTAATGTGTGGAATAGGACTGTTTGAACACTGTTTGACACATTGCAAAACGTGTAGCGTCACTGCACATACTAGAAAGAGTTTTTCATTGTTTTAGACACATACATCATGTTTACTGACAAATGGTCTTACCCTCTGAAGGCCTGTGGTGTCGTCCTCCATCTCATTTGGAAGTATGATCAACATGCTGAGATCTTTTCCAACATATGGCAGATCCAAAATCTGACAGTTCACTTCAGGAATGAATGCCAGTGGAAACTTGCCTTTTTGATGCATCATCTGTACTGGCTTTATTTCATTCTGTCAACAACCAATATCATATAAAGTGCCTCTGATTGAACATATATTCTGCTCTTGTCCACTATGAAGTATATAATACGAAGTTGCTCATTATTAATTTACTTTCTCCAAGCATCAGGGGAGATGCTTTAAATTACACAAAAGCAAAACACATTTAATGCTGCTGTACATGTGCCACACTGATGTACAGTTCTACTTATCTGTTTTTATATTTGTGTTTTTAGGTATTTGAGAACTGCTGTTTACTTAATTTTAATATTTAATGTCTGTCCAGTGTTGCCCATTATAAAATCAATTTCCTCATAACACCATAATACAAAAATAACAAAAAACCTGTTTTAAATTAAACATCTCACCTTGTTTAATTTAAACTGTTCCTGTGTGGTTCTTTCCATACTGAACTTTTTCTCCCATTTCCCCTTAAAGTAGATGGCATTCACCAGCACCAGTCTTGTCAGTGCATCAACATCTCCGTCTCCTAGCAGATCCTTGATCTTCTCTATCATTATAAATTCACAATACAATTCACTACATGCTAATAAAGTCAAAATAAGTTATTAAAATTATTATTGATATTGCATGTCCACATTTTTTGTTACTAGCCAAAAATGAGAGTGAGTTGTGATTTAAAAAAAAAAGTAAGATACAAAAATAGAGACAAATGCACAGCTTCTTCAATTAAGGTTTGTTATTATTTCTGAGGGTTTTTTTACCATGAGTATTTTTCTCCACCCAGCTGTTAATGTTTACACGTGTGGTGTCTGCATTCTTTATAAAGTCTACAGTCTCCAGTCCAGCCTGATAGTGTTGTTCTGTGTCACTAAGAAATTTCTGTAACAAAAAAGAGGACAATGACTGCATAGTTCATATAGCAATCAGAATGTTTTGTTAATTTCTTTTCCAAGTTTATGTTAAGTTAGCTTGATGTAGCAGTTGAATAACTTTAGAAACCTAAGATTTATAAAATCTGTTTCTGGGAGGTTGAAGTGTTGTTTCTCTGTGCATAAACCAGTCTCACCTCAACAAACTGGTAGGACTGCTGTCCATACAAGCGACTGGCAAGACTCAATGCGTATGGAGCTTCTGCTTTATTCAGCTCACTCAGGAGTTTGTTGAAATCAACATGTATATCACCTTCTGCTTTGGAAAAATGCAAAGTCTGCAGACAAACAGTGAATAACAGTTGCTTTAATGTTTACATGGTTCTGCCTGACGTTTTAGAAGTTGATAACAGTGAGATACTTTTCTGAAGCAAACATCTGCAGGATAGATAAGATCCTATGCTCACACAAATCCTCCAACCAAAACTCTCTCTTTAATCTGCTATATAAAAAATATATACATAAAAGTTATTAATTATGTGATCAACAGATTCGACAGCTTTAAGTGTTTGTTAACCACAACATGTTAAATCCAATCACAGTTAGTAAAACCTTCCATCGTCGGTCCTTTAAGAAACCAATTTATAAAACTGATTCACACACACTAACCCTGTACAAACCGAGTCTGATATAAGTACGATTTCAAAAGATTTAATTGGCCAGAGGATGCGTTTGGCTGGGTGTCATAAAGGAGGCGTTACTGTGGCAATGAATTACGGGAGAATCGTTTTACTATCAAGGGCACTTTATCTCTTATTTCAAAGTACAGCCTGCGGGAAGTCAGACACACCCAAGACGAATCCAGCAACCCAATAAGCAAACACGACTGTGGGCTGACACAAACATAAACGATGATATTGCTCACAGTATGTTTCTGTTTGTCTGTGTCGATATGTGCCCTACAGTTACAATAATCTTACATGAAGATCATCGTTTGACTCACCTGAAACATCTGCGCTGCGGTGTTTCCTGCCGCCCCCAGCGACAGCATAGAAAGCGCAGCAGAGATACTCAGAGGAGAATAAAAGACATTTGCGGACTGATTTCCTTCACTGATCTTATGAAACACACTGAGGGAAAAATGCGTATTTGCTGCGGAAAGACACTCCATAGTCACACACTGTAAACAAAAAATGTTGTGTCATACAACATATTTGCATACATATAAATTAACTGCTCACTGAAGCCTAAATACAGATGTAAACTGTATTTCAAAATGTTTTAAAGACCCTAAACAGTCTTGATTTCCACTCGATTCCACTCCATTTAAACTTCCTTACTGTCTGCGCAGAATGCTAACGCGACTCATCTTTCTTTAAGCTGATTGGACAAAAATCTACCAAAAACAATTACAGTTGGTCATGCGTAATGACGTAAAAGTAAACGTATTGACAATGATCTGCTCTTTCCGTTCCTTCCAAAGTTTAAAGAGAAACAAAAGACAGCATCCGACTGCGTTATATCAAACTGAGTCATAACTATTTAATATTCCAGTGTATTTTTCGATTTGAAACTGAAGACCTTCATAATTATCACTAATTCTTAAATACTTTACGACATCCATATAATGTATTTGTTACTTACAGGATGATGTATTGCCTTTACTGGACAAGTTTAGCACATGAATCGCCGGAGTGACCGAGTCAAGCGTTTTTATGAGTAGACACGCCCTCAAGTAATGCAATCCTACATGCAAAGCAGTCATATGACTAAACGTCTAATCAGTTCTGAAGATCTTAAGTTCTTACGTGCTAAAACTTTAAGGAGAAACAGACTGTCTGTGATTTTCTTTTTATTTCAAATATTTGAACAAAAAAATAGTCATACAACCCAACTCTGTCTAGAAATATGTTGGGCCATTTTAATATATCATAACACTGACGTTTCAAAGGTCACCAGAAACAAACAGTACTGGATATGTCACTGTTTCTTCTCAACATAAGGGGTCATAAACACTTTGGTTACATTCATGGGTCTGTAAACTGCAGTACAAAAATATTCAATTCACATTTATTTGTATAGTGCTTTTCACAATAAATATTGTTTAGAAGCTGCTTTACAGACAACGAAAGTTGTACGTTGTCAAACAAGTGTGGTGTTATGAATTATTATAGAATTTTACAGGTCTACGATGGTACAGATTATGCAGTTGACTAATATTGTGTATGAATATATGCAAAAGTAATGATCACCCCAAGTCCTCGCAGAGATCTGCGTCATCTCTAAACAGTGTTGGGAGTTAACCCCTAACCCTAACCCTCATCTGACGTCATCGTAAATGGCTGGATCCATACTAGATTTGTCGTGATCTGTGGCTTCCGTTGGGATAGGAAATGGGAGGCAAATAGAGACACCTTGACACCAAATCTCAGAGGCGTTTGTCAAAAAAGAACCTATTAATTAATCAAAATTCGCCATTTATGCCCAAAGATTAATTTTACAGACACCCACATGACTGCTTCATCCTCTTATGCAAAGGTTTAAAAACGCGTGATGCAGGGCTCCCTACTTGTGGGATGTATTGTTGAGTTTATTGTTACGAGTTGTGAGAGAGGGTGTTCTAAAATGTGGGGTCATTTTTATCTGATTTTGCCTAACAATATATTTGTCGTTCATTGTGAAGACTAATATTTATGACTTAAATCACAAAGCCTATTTGGTTATTAAACATGTTAGCTAGACTGCGGTTTGCAGGGTAAAGGCGCACCAGCTATTATCAGTGTAAGGAACCAATACAACTCAGCCCATCCTCTGCGTAACATGTCGTGTTATTTTCCACGTGCGCGCACCTGCATTTTTTTGTTTTTTATGAACAGGAGAAAATGTTAGCTTTATTGTTTTGAATCACTAGGTGTATACAAGGGAACAGGTTGTTGTCATGTAATTTATATATTGTAATAACAAAATCATGTAATATAATAACTTCATATAAAAAAGTCTGCGCTTATCAGACAGTTTAATATCAGACAGCGTTTATCAGACAGTTTAATATGCGTTTATCAGACAGCTTTCAGAATCGAGACGTTTACTGCGGTCGTTCATTCACATCTGGAGCCGAGGACCTGAAACCGGAAGTTGGTCACCTATTAACACGGAACTCAGATAAATCGTAACACCGGTCCTGCTGTGGTTCGATGATACCGGTGCTCTCACCCGCCCGTATCATCCTCAGCATTAAAAACTCCGGATTAAATTCCGGATTAAAGTGGATGTTGCTTGACCCGTCGAAACCGCGTATTGCTCTGTCCGATGCAAATACGTCAGAAACAAGCGACTCTGGACGGGTAAATCGCTGTTTTATTAATTATCCAAAGTGCCAATGATATGGCGCTTTATCAACTTGACAAATGCGTGTGACAAATCTTCGTGTTTAATTTTTTTTAATTATTTTGCAACGAAACTGTCGTGACTCGTCATTTCCGCAGTGGCGTGATGACGTATTCTGGCCGCGAGTCAGACGGGCGGATGGAGGAATAACAGCGAGTGAAACCGTAAATACGAAAATATTAATTTATTATTACAGAAACTATATAATACAGATGTGCTGGTGTGAACGAAAGGTCACTTAAATGCTACAAGAATTGTTTATTTGACAGTTAAAGTGTAATGTTTGTTTCTCTTACTATGTCGCGTGCGTGCGTGTCTTTCACTAACAGACGTTCATGTTTCTTCTTAGCCTGTATGTGTACGGAGCGATGGCCACACCGTTTGTTCCTGTACCCGTGCCCATAGATAGAGCTTTGCGGACGGACACTAAGCCCAGCCGACTGCAGAGAGCGTCATCGGCGGACAGCGAGTCGTCAGACTGGAGCTCAGGCCGCCGGAGAACAGTAGCGACGGACCGAAGTTTAACTCCGCCGTGTCAGAGCTCCAACACCCGCGCCAGACCTAACAGGACCGAGCGCTCAGTGGAATATTCCAGCTACCCGCATCCAGAGAACCCACCAGAAACCCTCAGGCCGGGCTGGGAGGAGCGACCCATCACGCCCACCGTGCTGGGGTACGAGGTGATGGAGGAGAGGGCCAAATTTACCGTGAGTGCTTAGCTGCTGCTCTTACAGTAATAATCTCATTAGAGTTGACTTGAATGTCGGCGATAGTTTCCGGCTCCAGCCCGTACCAGATAAATCTCATGTCCGACAGATCTCGGCCCTTGACCAGGAGATTATAGAGATTCCACGCTCAGAAAGTCGGAAACATTTCACACGTTATAAACACGATTAATCTAATAGTAATCTAGTATCTAACGAGAAGAACAACCTTCCCAAAAGTATCAGAACGTCACGTGATTTGCTATGGCAACGTAAGCACAATCATATTTTTAAACTACTTACAGCATTGAAAATCACCTCAGCTATGTTGTCAGAGTAACGGTTCACTTCTGTCCTTTTGTGTCACATTCTGGACTGTTTTGTGCATCCGGTTGACAGAGTGGTTCTCTGTTGTAGGTCTATAAAGTTCTAGTGAAGAAATCTCCAGAGGAGAGCTGGGTCGTGTTCAGACGCTACACTGACTTCTCAAGACTCAATGATAAAGTCAGTAAGATTGACATCTGGCTTCCCATTGTTGAGTTATTACAATAAATATACACTGTCTTTACACAACTGCAGTTAGGGTCCAGAATTTACATTTGCCAAGGTCCCAATCTGAGCAAAAACTTAGGAAAGTAACTAAAATACACTTATATAAATATACATTTAGCTCTTCGACCAGTAACATACTGTTTGCTGCAACTGTACAATAGAACAAATAGCTAAATATTTTCATATGAACAATAATTTTATGCATGGTGCAAAATACAGTTTTTATATATAATAAAAACTCATAATAAATATTTATGGCTGGTAAATGATCACAATGTCATTGGCATTTTGTTGCCTTATTTCAGTGATACAGTGTCAGTTGTATGCACTTAATTATTTTTTTCTTGTGTTTTCTGATAATGTAGCTAAAGGAGATGTTTCCTGGATTCAGACTTTCTCTTCCTCCAAAGCGCTGGTTTAAGGATAACTATGATGCTGAGTTCTTGGAGGACAGACAACTGGGCCTACAGATTTTCCTGCAAAACCTTGTGGCCCATAAAGACATAGCCAACTGGTGAGCTGCTGGTATATATAATATATTTTTATATATAATAGTCTAATATATAAATGTGTATATAATAGTCTGATGTCAGTATAATGAATGGAGTGGATCTGGATAATGGTCTGACTCCCAGAAAATGTATGAACTGACCCTAAATGCACAAATCTCTTGCCTGGCAAATGTCTAAAAGTAAAAGGATGTTTTTCCTTAGTGTGATGGTTCGGGAGTTCTTGTGTCTTGATGACCCACCTGGCCCATTTGACAGTCTGGAGGAGAGTCGGGTGAGACAATGAAATATGATCATTTCTTCAAAGCTTAATACACACTTTACAGCACCATTACAGTTTATTTACAAACCTTTAATGTGGAGGCACAAATAAGAATACACAAAACAAATGTAACAAAAAAGAATCCTAAAGGGATAGTTTACCCAAAACTGAATATTTTTTGTATCATTTACTCTCCTTCATATCATCCCAATGATATGACTTGTTACTGTATGACTTCATCTTCTGGGGAACACAAAAGAAGTTAATAATGAATAATAAAATAAAATTAATAAATATAATAAGTTAATAAAAATTATAAACGTCGGGCAGTTAATAATGGCGTTTGTGAGCAGTTTAAACGTAAAGGCTAATACCAATAATACCAACCCATGACTGAACATTGCATGATGATCACAGTGTTTCTGTCCATCTGTCGGTCTGCCTGCCTGCGTGCGTGTCTCTCTGTCCGTCTATCTGTATGTCAGGTGTTCTGTGAGACACTGGAGGAGTGCAACTACAGGCTTCAGAAGGAACTTCTTGAGAAACAGAGAGAAATTACCTGCTTAAAGAAAGAGCTGGAGGAGAAAGATAGGCATATTCAGACACTAGAAAGGAGAATCAAGTAAATCAAAACATTTTACTGCATTTATAATAACATTCGACGTTACAGTAACTCGGGCATTTCTTCTTACTGTGTGTGTGTTCAGCAGTGAGGTTTTCACTCCAAACAGCCTGCACTGTGTGTCCGGTCCAGGCAGTGACAGCAGTGTGGATGTCGAGTCTTCTGCGATTGAGGCCGATCAGGAGCTGCTTGATAACAATGAGTAATTCTTCTAGTGTCTCTCGTTCACGCTGAAAGGGTCCAATGTGAAAGCTGGCATGAACCGTACACGACTGAACACAAAATATTGATTTAAAATATTCTAGTACCTTATTTACAAATACAAACCATCCAGAAGGAAAAACATTTCCTATCAGCTCTATGCCAAGATAAGCTGTTAAACAAGATGAACATGAAATTTGGTTTAATCATTTGAAAATGTATATTTGTATGTTATTTATGTTTTATTTAAGTTATTTGTAAGATCAAGATGCCTCACAGTACCCTGATGACCAGTTGTTATCAGGGAATAACACCATCCATGTTGCATCTACGTATTCCAGAGCGGCACGTAATTAGCAAGTAATACTTTACAATGAAATGAAAAGTTTTTCACTTAAAACTTTTCGTCTATTCAGTTGTGTGCTTCAGTCAAGTCAGAGAGCTGCGTGTTGGTGCGGTCCGACTGTCGCCTCTGGTTCTCCTCCTGTCATTCAGATCACTCATCTAGGACACTGACCAATAGAGGGACGTCTCGTCATCTCTTTTTCCGTGGACGTTACAGAGGAGACAGAAAATTGTTTTCTCAGGTCAACAGGAACTATTTGATCTCAGCCAAAGACTGATGCTCCGCCTAAAGCCTTTCAACAAACATGTCTTACTGAAATACAGGAAGCAGAATTATTAATAATAATAGTCAATAATCATTAAGCTAAAATCATTAGGTTTTGGCCATTTGCTCTTACAGGCAATGAGGAAAATTGTCTCTGTTCTCAGGGTCATTTGTGTTAGATATTTGTTGTGAATGAGGTATAATTAAGTCTTTGTCTTCACAGTAAGTTTGGAGAGACATAACAGTTTACAAGTTTGATTTCTGAGACATAACAGATAAATTATCACGACATTCTCTTCAGATCACATAACTAGTTACTGCACTTCATTCTCATTGTGTGTTTTGTGCTTTTTAAGATGGTCTGTAAATTCAAATCATTCATTACTGTATGGATTTATTCTCTCTTTATTCTTGATCTTTAATGTCATAGATTGATTCATTGATTCATCATTGTGCTAATGTGGAGTGAAATGCTGCACGTTTTTCATTTCCGGCATCTAAAATCTATATACATGCTGTTCTGTGTTTATGAGAAACATTACTGAGATCCAACGCTTCTGTCTGCCGTCTAGATGTACCAGGGCACATAATGCACTTTAAGGTCCTGAGGGAAAATGGGATAGATGCTTCTACACTACTTGGTGAAATCATATTTGAATACCACATTAAAGCTTCCTGTGAAGCAGTGTGCCTTTGTACAGATAACATGGTACCTTGTGTCTTTACTCGCTGCAGAATTTTATGTATTTAAATAATTTGCATATTCAAATTGGCTTGTGTTTGTTTTGTCAGTTTTAGCCGTGCATGTTTCAAAATGTCTCTAGGTGTTTTGTAAACAACTACATTTATATAAATCCACACGAGTTTAAGCAGATGTTAAACAGAAATGCTGTCAGCAGTAAAGTAGATTGAACATAAAGGCTTGCATTAACATTATCCTACAGTTTTCTTTACCTAACACTAAAGGTGTTTTACTTTTTTTAATAATTATACATTGCATGAATTACACAAAGTAAAGCTATAAAGAAATGAATAAATACAAAGTGTGTGAGAGAGATAGCAAGCCTGTGTTAATGGGAGCACTGGGATGTGTGTGTATGCATGTACAGTCAAAATGATTGAACCACTATTGTTCTTGTAATTTGAATATCCATGAAAATGTGCCAATAAAACATTAAACTGTGTTATCAATAAACATACATTTTAAAATGACAAAAAGAAGACTTAAATCTTTCCACTCAAGAACATTTCAGGAATTACCCCTAACCCAAGCTTTGGTAGACATTGATGTATGTTTGGGATAAGTGTTTTGCTGTAAAGTTCAGTCATCAAGCTTGAATGGCCTTATGCATGAATGAATCCATGGTGCCAGACTGACAGTTCCACAACAGAAGTGACCATTATCTATGACCATGTGTTTAGTGATCTCACTGCAGCAATAAATAAGAACTTCAATACAATTGAAATTGAATCATTTTGTTTGCAATTGTACATGCACAAATCATGTGTCAATGTTTGTTAGGGTAGGGGGTTAGAGTTAGGCGTGTCAGTCAGTGTGATGGGGGGGTTAGGGTTAGTTGTGTCAGTGTGTGTCAATGTTTGTGTGTCAGCGTGTGACTGTCACTCAGACTGTGTGCGTTGTGTTAGTGGGAGGAGTGTAGTGACTTTGTTGAGTGTAAGTTTAAGCCGCAGTGACGCGCACGGACTCGCAGCATCTGCAGGGCTCGGTGAGTTGGAATAGTTTCTTAGGGTTAGACGTCGGTAAACGTCATTGGTCACTTTAACGGCTTTCACTCGGTAACTGTGTTTTAACAGCCACGATCGTCCTGGAAGTTTTAATGTGAAAATGGCGTCTCAGCTTCAGGCCTGCGCGATAATAAACCCGAATACACACACAATGTGTGTGTGTGTGTGTGTGTGTGTGTGTGTGTGTGTGTGTGAGAGAGAGGGAGATCGGTGTGTCGTTGTTGTATCAGGCTGACAGCAGTGTGTGTATTTATGTGTAATAACACTTATTTGTTAATTGAGCGAGTTTGAACTGCGCGCTAATGTGTTAGCCTGTTAGCATGAGTGTGCAAATAAACAGCAAAATACATGCCGTTAAATCGCCGAATTGAAACGACTACATCAGCGGCACCAAGCCAAGACTGACAAATGATAAACGATATAATCTGAAACTCATTTACACTTAACAGCGCGTTTCTGAAACATCTAGGGGCCGCGCCGGTAACAGGCCGCAGAGAGAGAAACAGACGATGCTGATATAATAAACATCACTAACATCAGACTCATAAGCATTCACTGAAGATACGATAACAGACAGACAGATATCTGAGCGTTAACACATTATCACCTTATTATCTACATTAACATCCTCAATTTAAGATGTTAGTTACTGGTTTTAACTAACCGGACAGGCGTCATATATCCTTCATATATTTAACGATATAATAAGACAGATCTGATCATGTGTGTGAGAAAGGAAGCTCCAAATCTGACTGTCACTAAGATTCTTACGCTGCTTCCTGTTTCTTCAGTGTCTGTAACTGACACGTCCATATGCGATTATCATTTAAACAGTAACCCATGAACAACATCAGCGTCGGTGTGCGCCTCACGCTACAGGTGCAGCATCACAACACTTATCAAGCTCTATTCACTTTCATTTATAGGCATGTGAACATATTAATACTCATTTATTAAGTGAAGTTAAGTTTTGCTTCTTGTTGTCTGTGTCACGGCATGTTAATTTGTCCCGCAGTCTGGAGGTGTTCTGGAGGTTACTTGCATCTACATGACGCAGTGTTGAAAGGCAGGTCAGTCCTTCACTGTTGTGCCAGAGGTGTCAGGACACATTAGTGTTTACCGTACAAATGCACAGTGCACATATGCATTCCTGACTGCCTCTGATTCACTTCAAAACAAATGAGCAGCATCAATGTTCTTTAGAAAGTCAGTACTGGAACTACATGGGATATTTATAACAATAGAGGTTAATGTTGTGTAAATCTGCAGTGTGTGTTGTGAAAAGCTCTACACTTTTGGATGAACTCTCTCTTTTAGTACTGGGTGAAACTTCTGCACCCCCACTATAATTAAATTAATTTATTGCTGTATTAATAAGAATTGTACAAGCTATAGGAGCTGCTCAGACAAACTGAGATTAACAGAGATAAAGATGTTTTTGAGATTTACAGCTGTGCTTTGTTTTATTTGTGTCGTTTTGTGTCATGTGTTTTTGTATTGTGTGTTCTCATATGAATCTTCTGTTTCAGTGAGTCATGGCTTACAGTGACGGCTGAACTACTGCTGGTGTCTCCCACACAACTATTGTAAGTTTTTCTGTAGCTCAGTGGTTAGAGCATGGCGTTAACAACACCAAGGTCATGGGTTCGATCCCAGGGATTTCACATACTCAGAAACAATGTATAGTATAATGCAATGTAAGTCGCTTTGGATAAAAGCGTCTTGGTGGGTGGATTTGTAATGTAGTGCTGCTTAATGGATTGAATCTGAAGTTTATGGCCTGTTTAATTAGGACTAGTGACTTCTCACAATCAGTTCAGTGTGTGAACATGTAAGATGAACATCATATTGGGTAAACAAGTTGAGTGTGTGTTCATTCAGGTCCTGTAGTTGATGGAGTGTGTGGTGTGTTTGAGGTCATGGCCACAGGCTTCTCCAGAACAGACTGTAGCAATAACGTCTGCGAGCGCTCTCAACTGCATGCCATCAGTAAGACAACACTAATTTCCATCTAAACAGGAAGTGACATCTTGTCTTCAGACACTGAGTGAGTCAAGGCTTTGTGCAACAGTTTCAGGTGCCAAACTCAAGAGGAAGAAGAACTGGTTTGTAACGACCATCTACGTGGAAGTGACATCAGAGGGGGAGAGCAAGAAAACCGCAAAATCACATTGCTCCTCCCATCCCAAATGGGATGAACGTCTGACTCTGTAAGTCACAGGAAATATGGACATTTGTGCATATGATATAGCTGAGTATAAGAGAATCACTGTCATATATGTAAACCCTGACGGGTTATTTGGGCCTGATGTGGAGCGGAGTGTCACCCTGAAGGGGTTTATTTTGCAGAGAAATCTTAACTTCTGTTTCAGTAATGTTGGTCTGAAATTTCTCATTTCCCAGATGTACTGTCGTGAGTGAGGAATATCAGACCTCGGGATGGCGTAGTTGATGAACTTGAGTATTCTAGAGGGCCATATAATAAATGCTGTTAATTATGGTCTTGTCTTTTTAATATGGCTCTTTACTTAAGTAGTTTGTGTAAGATGAGAATCATTTAGATCAGAGAATATTTGATCACTGTCAGTATGGGTTATTGTTGAGGTTTGGTAATGGCAGCTATGTACACAGCTATGTGTGAGAGAACTTCAGAAAAGCTTAGGTTTGTTTTGTTGTTTGCATTTTATCTAGTGTGTTTTGGTTGCAGATTTTCTCTTTAAAAATGGAAAAAAATGTAAAAATTGATGTGTTGACAAAAAAATACAAAACAAAAGCGACTCTTTTGACGTGAACTGATTAAACTTCAGTAGTTCTTATGTTTGCTCTCTCTGCCGGTTCTGCGTTACTGCAGTGATGTAACTCCGCACTCGCAGCTGGACTTTAGTGTCTGGAGTCATCACACACTGAAAGCAGACGCGCTGCTAGGAAAGGCCTCCCTGGACCTAATAGAGACCCTCCGCAAACATGACAGCAAACGTACGTCCCACACAACATTCATCACAATTATTAGCGGTTTATGATTTGTGCTGTTTTAACAGAAAAATTCTAACTAACGATTTGAACTGAATGAAGCTCAGATGAGCTGTGATCTGTGACAACCCTGATCTGTGTAGATCTATGAGAGATCTGTGATAGATATGTGTGGGTCTATGTAGATGTGTCTTAGATCTGTCATAGATCTGTGATGGGAGGTTGGTTCATGTGGTGTTGTGTTGTCGTCATCAGTTGAGAACGTACAAGAGGTCTTGACTCTGACTATGGATGGTAAAAATGGAATCGTGTCTACTGGTGAACTCACAGTCTTCCTAGACGGCCTCTTGTTTGACTCGCAGGACGTGCACAACGGAAACTTAACCACTGCGAGTAAGACCGTCCAGATCTCTAACACTGACCTCCATCAGCCCAGCATTTCAGGCCCAGCATTTCAGGCATCTGAGTCGTGTTTCTGCCCTCTTTTCCAGAAGTCCATCAGAATGGAGATGATCTTCATGATAACGGAGATGACAGTTCTACAAGGACTCAAAACAGGTGAGATGTTTGACCACAGGAAAGAATTCTACAGTGTTCCTCTGATTTCACAATGATGTTTGTGGAACCCCTAAAACCACCAAACACAGTCAATTCTTAGAACCTTCTTAAAGGAGGCAAAAATTCATAAAACGCAGGTGTAAAATAAATGTTAGCTTGTCTGAAATCCTCGTACTGTGGTAAATGTTGGGTATATTGTATGGCAACATTATGAGTGGAGTTTTACGTCCATGGTTTTTCAGATCTGTGAACGCCACAGATGGGCCAGGGAATGAAACTCTGCCCTCATCTGGCACCTCATCTGCCAACAGTGAATTTACATCCTCTCACCTTGTTAATGGAGATGGAGACTCCTCCACCCATCACCAAACTCTCAGTCCAAAGGCCACACCCACCAGCAGTGATGTAAACAGCACAGCTGGTAAGAGCGTCATGACTTCGTTGTCTGATTTAACCTGATAACAGAGACAGCAGAAGTCCATATGCTTACAGATCTCTGCCAGTGTCTGTGTTTCTATGATTATGTGTGTCATTGTGATTGTGTGTGTATGTCTGTGATTGTGTCTGACCATGTGTCTGTGTGTGTCAGTGAATGGATACGGCTGTGAGGTCTCCTCCACAGGTGGTAATGATGACGACGATGTTGCTGTGCCAGCTCTTGCTGATGTCTCCTGCAACACCACCTCCTCTCTTGCAGCTGCTGCTGCCTCTTCATCACCATCCTCTTCCTCGTCAACAGCAGCTGCAACACACACTGCAAGCTCCAGCCCCCCTGCCCCTGATGGAGGAAAACCACGACAGCAGCCCCACTCCAACGGCCCAGAATCACTGCCGTCTGGGTCAGACACACACTTAGTACACACAGTCAGACACACAAACACACACACAGTCACACACAGTCAAAAAGACACACACATGTTTTAGTTTGAGTCCTATTACATTGTAATAGTAGTGTTGTCTGTGTTCTCAGGTGGGAACAGAGGAAAGACCCTCATGGCAGAACTTACTACGTTGATCACAATACAAGAACAACAACCTGGGAGAGACCACAGCCTTTGCCACTGGGGTGAGACCAAATTACACTAAATCAGGGGACTCCAGTCCATGTTTCTGGAGGTCCACAAACCTGCGAAGTTTAGCTCTGACCTGCCTGGATGTTTCTAGCAGTTCTAAAGACTTTAATCAGCTGGTTCATGCAGGTCTACGCAACTCTGCCGGTCTGTAGACCTTGTTGGAAACCTCTAATCTAAGTCCCCTTAACATCACTGCAGGGTTTCTTGAGATTGTCTGTTGAAGAGATGAAGTGTGAGTCATTGGTCAAGGAGTGTAAACACTATGACTTGACACTATGGCATTTTTTAAACATTAATCTGTTTGTTTGAGCAGCCAGACAGGTCAACGTCTGGCTCAACCAGTAGAATTACTTTAGGGCAGTGCTATCTATTTGATAGAAGTGTTTACAAACAGCCATTAGTTGTGCAGTTCCTTTGGGTGGCCCTAGAGACAGAGGGTGCTTCTCATTTCTTATTTGTGCATCCGTGTTTCCTTTCATTGCGTCTTAACTCCTTTAGGATATAAGGAAATGATGCAAACACGGGAGGTGGGGTCAAAAAACACTTCAGCATATGATAGACCTATGTTTTATACCTCTTCAAGAAGCTTACTCATCCTTGTTCCTCACCTCCTTGTGGTGCAGTTAGACAATTCAAGATGGATGACTTGAAGAAGCATCAATTTAAGTGTTGAGAAGCACCAAGAAATGACTGCCTTTTCTTTAAATGTGTGAGAGTGGGATCAGATGATCTTGGGTCTGAAGATCTAGAGTGGTTAGTCAAAGGTTTAGCATCAGTTAGGTAGAAATGGTTTCTGCTTTCATCTGTTGGCTGTGCTGGAATACCTGTTCCCTTATGTTTTTAAAACATCCTTTCTTGATGTGATGAACATGCTGCTTGTGTGTGTAGCTGGGAGAGGAGAGTGGATAACCGTGGCCGGATCTACTATGTGGATCATAATACTCGCACCACCACATGGCAGCGACCCACGATGGAGTCTGTGAGGAACTTCGAGCAATGGCAGTCACAGAGGAGTCAACTGCAGGGAGCCATGCACCAGTTCAACCAGAGATACCTCTACTCGGTACATGCACACATACACTGTACACACACACTACACAAATACATACCCCAGACTTCTTTTATATTCATTAAAATACTTATATGACTACGAACCTTACAAGCTGCTTTAAAACAAACATTATTTTGTCAGGTTTCGTTTTGTCAGACTGATCTAATTAAAACACATTCAGTCAGAGCAAATCTCATCTACCTGATGAAGTCATTAGACACAGTGCTAACAGTGTAGCTCTCTCTCTCTCTCTATCAGGCTTCTATGATGTCAGCTGAGAACGACCCTCTCGGCCCGCTGCCGCCCGGCTGGGGTAAGACATACTTCATTGGTTTAGTCAGTCAAGGATAACATGTTCTGTCTTTAATGACATGTTCTCGTGTTCCCAGAGCGCCGCGTTGACACCAATGATCGCGTTTATTTCGTAAATCACAACACAAAGACCACACAGTGGGAAGATCCACGAACACAAGGGTAAGTAAAACACATCACATGACTTAAAGATAAGACTCATAGTGCTCACTGTACACTCATCGTGTGTGTGTGCGCTCAGGCTTCAGAATGAGGAGCCTCTGCCCGAGGGCTGGGAGATTCGTTATACGCGAGAAGGTGTTCGCTACTTTGTGGATCATAACACACGTACAACAACCTTTAGTGACCCGCGGACAGGCAAATCTGCTGTGTGAGTGACTGACTCTGATGTTTCAGTATGTGTCTCAACAGTGCGTGTTTGTCTAATGAATGTGTGTGTGTTGTTGTATAGCACTAAAGGTCCCCAGATTGCATACGAGCGAAGCTTCAGGTGGAAATTGGCTCATTTCCGTTATCTGTGTCAGGTAACTCGAGGTGCCTCTCAACTCAGCTGAGTCTCTGAGTGTTTGTCAGTTTTAACTCTGTGTTTGTGTTTACAGTCTAATGCTCTGGCCAGTCATGTGAAGATCACTGTATCCAGACAGACGCTGTTTGAAGACTCTTTCCAACAAGTAAGAGAAACACACACAGCATGATGTTTTTAGAGCTCATATGGAAACATCCTGGTTTGGGTATCATTTATGGACTTCCATATTTGTAGTCTCTGCTTGACCTGTGAACAAACTTGTTTTATTTTTACTGCTATGAAATTCTATTATATGCGATTTCCTGCTTCTACATGAAGAGACTTTAATCCAGCGTAATCTGATCACTGAATTCCTATATCAGATGATATCCAATGACCGAATGCTGTTTGTAACATACTGACAGAGCATGCAGTAACCTTCATTTAGACACTAGCACAATAATACACAATAGTGATTTTGATTTTCAGTGGTTTTGGTCTTCACTGTGTTTTTATGTGTGATAGCGATATGTAGATGTTAATACAGTTTATGATAGTAGATGAAGTATGTTTATTTTACACTATTTCCTACAGGTTCATAATAAACAAACATTTCACACTCTTCACTGTTTCTTCGACAGATCATGAACTTTAAGCCGTATGATCTGAGACGGAGACTGTACGTCATATTTAGAGGAGAGGAGGGGCTTGATTATGGGGGCCTCGCACGGTAAAACATCACAGCTTACTGGAGTGTGATAGTGTGTGTTTATGGAAGAATACATTTAAACAGATGCACATAAATATGAAGAGTGTTTTAGTGTGTGTTTGTGTGTACAGGGAATGGTTCTTTCTCCTGTCTCATGAGGTGCTGAACCCCATGTACTGTCTGTTTGAATATGCTGGCAAGAGCAACTACTGTCTGCAGATTAACCCTGCATCAACCATCAACCCAGACCACCTCTCCTACTTCTGCTTCATTGGACGCTTCATTGCCATGGCAAG
>JAZGTJ010002614.1:19692-41059 GCA_036877575.1 Botia almorhae
TAGGTCTCCTCCATCTTGAATCTGGGCAGAGACACTTGAACCTCCACAACATCCATCATGTCAGGTCGGGTCCACTCCATAAAGTTCTCATAGGTCAGAGCTTTCTCCAACTGGATAAGACAATCATTTACATTCAGTCATGTTAATTTGTTGAATAGGGCTGTTTGAACAGGACACACATTGTAACAGTGCAGAACATGTATATGTATCACTGCATGGATCACAAAGAGTTTCTTACTGATTTAAACAACACATCATGTTTAGTGACAGGTGGTCTCACCCTCTGAAGGCCAGTGGTGTTGTCCTCCATCTCATTTGGAAGCATGATCAACATGCTAAGATCTTCTCCAATATAGGGCAGCTCCAGAATCTGACAGTTCACATCAGGAATGAAGGCCAGCGGAAACTTTGCTTTCTGATGCATCATCTGTACTGGCTTCATTTCATTCTGTCAACAGCCAATATCACATTAGAGTAACTCTGATTCGTGTGTATTCCACTCTTTTCCACTATAAATGATATAATATTCTCAGAAACCCAATTATTTATTGCATAAAGTGGCCGATTATTCATTTACTTTTTCCAAACACTGGGGAGTGCTTTAATCGTACAGAAGTGAAACACACCAATGGTGATGAACGTGCCACACTGATGTACAGTTCTACTTATCTGTATTATATTTATTTCTTTAAAGGTATCTGAGGACTGCTGTTCACTTATAATGTCTATTTGTTGTCCTACCTACAAGCGTACCCTAACGCCAAAGTAAGTTTCCTCATAAAAGTAAAGCTTTCATAGTCAAGAAACTGTTCTAGATTTAAAATCTCACCTTGTTTAACTTAAACTGTTCCTCTATGGTGCTTTCCACTCTAAATGTTTTCTCCCATTTCCCCTTGAAGTAGATGGCATTCACCAGCACCAGTCTTGTCAGTGCATCCACATCTCCGTCTACTAGCAGATCCTTGATCTTCTCTATCATTATAAATTCACATTACAATTCACTACATGCAATTACAAAAATGACGTAAAATTAAGCGATGTATTTATATTGAATCACTTTCCTAAAATGAGATTGAGTTCTGATAAAAAAATGATAGCCGATATTTTTTTTAAATAAAATTATAGACACGTGCACAGTTTCTTCTGTTTATTTTCTTACCTTGAGTATTTTTCTCCACCCAGCTGTTGATGTTAATACGTGCAGCACCTGCGTTCTTTATAAAGTCCACAGTCTCCAGTCCAGCCTGATAGTGTTGTTTTGTGTCACTAAGAAATTTCTGTAACAATACGACATAGTTCCTATAGTAAAGCAACCCAATAACTTATAAGTATTGTTACTCTGTAAATAAACCAGTCTCACCTCAACAAACTGATAGGACTGCTCTCCATACAGGCGACTGACAAGACTCAATGCATATGGAGCTCTTGCTTTGTTAAGCTCACTCAGGAGTTTGTTGAAACCAACATGTACATCACCTTCTGCTTTAGACAAATTCAAAGTCTGGACCCAAACAGCGAAGAAGAGTTGCTGTGATATGTTTACATACTTGTTTACACACAGCCTTCATCAAAAAACATTCAATTCAACTTTGCTCACAATTACCTTTATGCATTTGGAATTTGGTTTGCTTCAAAGTGACTTACAGTGCATGCAAGGGCCAACAATAAAGGTTGGTTGCTATTTAAGCTATAGAAACACTGCTTCTATACATTTTGTGTTAAAGAACCATTGTCAATGCTACTTGTACAAGTTTTAAACTACTGTTTTGCACTACAAATCAACACTTTAGACATGACACCAAACATACAACCACAACTAGTTTTTTAAATACAACCTAAAATAGACCTCAAACTTGCATTGAAACTTGTTAAAAATAACTTTACCGTAATTTAATCTTAAAATGTCATGGTAAGTTAATATTTAACTTTCTGTGCTGCAGAAAGTTTATTTCCATGAGGAAGCATTTGGCTGGGTGTCATGAAGGTGTTACTGTGGCAATGAATTAGAAGATCTTTATAAATGTGTAGACAACCCGTTTCAGTGTACAAGGGCGTCGTTTTAAAATCAGGTAGAGAAAAAGTCAGACACACCCATGTCGAAACCAGCAACCCAATAAGCAAACACGATTATGGGCTGACACATTAATCCTGAATGATCAAATCTGATTGTGTTTAGATAAGTATGCTTCTGTTTTGTTTTACATTCAGGGAGCTCTATATGTATCGTTACGGTTACAATGAGCTTAAATGAAGAGCGCTCGACTCACCTGAAACATCTGCGCTGCGGTGTTTCCTGCCGCCCCCAGCGACAGCATAGAAAGCGCAGCAGAAATACTCAGAGGAGAATAAAAGACATTTGCGGACTGATTTCCTTCACTGATCTTATGAAACACACTGAGGGAAAAATGCGTATTTGCTGCCGAAAGAAACTCCATATTCACACACTGAAAACAAAAAATGTTGTGTCAGAAAACACTTCCTTTGCATACATATAAATCAACTGCTTAATGAATAGACATTAGAAATTGCATTCTTAATTTACAGTCATTATAGGCACTATATAAAGAAAAAGGATAAATTCCTTATTGTCAGTCGGGCCCTGTGCGCTGATACAGATGACCTCAGATGTGTAATGACGTAAAAGTAAACGTATTGGCAACGAACTGATCTTTCCATTTCTCCATACAGTTAATAATAAAACCAAAAACAAACATTGAACTGCATCATAAGTATTTATAGTAAGTACCTTAATGTTGTAGTGTATCTTTCTATGTAAGAATTAAGATATCAATAATCATCACCAGTTCCTAAATACTTTACGTAATGCTGTTTAAAAAAATCTTATTAATGATTTTAATTATTATTCGTTACTTACAGGATGTTGAATTTCCTTCCTCACTTATTACAAGACGAGTTTAGTCGCAGCGCATAAATCGCTGGAGTCCAGCGTTTATATGAGCCGACACACCCTCAATAAACACACACCCCGAGGGGGGTTTATTCAGCTGTGCAATATCTCTTAGGTGTTCAGGCTATTAAACAGTCGCAGTAAATGTTACACAATCAGTAACAATAAAACACTACATGAACATTTAAACTGGAAACACTGAAATGGTGCAATCAGAAATGGTCTAATCAGTACTGGTGATCTTCAGCTCTTACAAAACAACTGTTTGTACTTAAAGCTTCAAAAACTTTCGCTTTTTTGTTTCTAACTACTCCCCATCACTGGTTTTGTCGTCTGATATATTAAATATCATAGTTTTCGCTGTTTTTCCTAAAAACTTGATATTTGTTATTAGTGTTTACAAGAAGAGAAAGGCACGCTGTACATTAAACAATATTCGTAAACATCTCTGCAAATTCGACATAAAGGATCGCTTGCGAATATTTGCCTTCCGGGTTCTCCGTCAGAACTCCAGCTCCTCTGTCAGCACCACACGCATGCGCTATGGTGGTCTAGTGAATGCGCGTCAGAGGCTAACAAGGAAGAGGAGAAATTGTTGTAGTGTCGTAAAAAATTCCCGGCCGGTTCAGCCGCTGGAATCACTTGGACTATTTTAACAACGTCTTTCTGGGCCTTAAAAGTGGTATTTGCGTTGCTGTCTATGGGGGTGGTCAAAAAGCAGGGTTAGGGTTAGAAATGAGGTTGTCCTGACGATTTTTACGGGTGTAAAACGACATGAAGGTGAGTAATTATTGACGGAATTTTCATTTTAGGGTGAACTATCACTTTAATAAACCTTTACAAACATAACCACGCCCAGAATTTCCAACCGGGCCCCGTTACTCAACTTGATATGGGCAACAATACGGATGTTATTCATTTTAGTAATCGATTTATTGATTAAAGCTTGAATTTGTATACAACGATCTTGCTTTCTGATTGTTTCGTAAATTGATAACCATCATTTTGTTCAATAGATTGTGCTAGTGAGTTTTATTATCTGATTCGCAACCTAATAAACGGGTGTCAAATCTTTTTGCTCTTGACATTTTTTGTTTTGCTATCAAACTGTCGTGACGCGACATATCCGCCTTGGCGTTTATGACGTTTTTCCGGCCGCGAGTCAGGCAGGCGTATGGAGGAATAACAGCGAGCGCAACAGTCCGTAAATATAAACATACTCAGAAAATATGAAATACAGATGTGATTATGTGAACGAAAGATCACTTAACAGATACTGTTATGTAGTTTACAGTGTGTTGTTTGTATCTCTGATCACTTTAGAGTCGTTACAGTTGTGGGATTCATCCTCTTTTATCGGACTGTGTGTGTGCGTGTGCGTGTGCGTGTGCGTGCGTGCGCGCGCGTGAGAGAGAGAGAGACGGACAGACAGACCGACAGACACTGTCTTTGACTTACAGACGTCCACGTTTCTTTTTTAGTCTGAGTGTGTACGGAGCTATGGCTACACCGTTTGTTCCTGTACCCGTGCCCATAGACAAGCCTAGACGACTGCAGGGAGCTTTATCGGTGAGCAGCGAGTCGTCAGACTGGAACTCAGACCGCAGAAATGCCCCGGCGGGGGACAGAAGTTTCACTCCGCCGTGTCGGAGTCCCATCACCCGCGACAGACTTAACGGGACCGAGCGTTCAGTGGAATATTACAGCTACTCGCATCCAGAAAGCCCACTAGAACCCCCCGGGCCCGGCTGGGAAGAGCGGCCCATCACACCCACCGTGCTGGGGTACGAGGTGATGGAGGAGAGGGCCAAATTTACAGTGAGTGCTCAGTGCTGGTCTTATTTATAGCATTGAAAATCATCACCTTCAGTATGTTGTCAGGGTAACGGTTCACTTCTGTCACTGTGTGTCACATTTTGGACTGTTTTGTTAATCTGTCATTGAGTCTGAAATAAGTTTGACAGAATGGTTGTCTGTTGTAGGTCTATAAAGTTCTAGTGAAGAAAACTCCAGAGACGAGCTGGGTTGTGTTCAGACGCTACACTGACTTCTCAAGACTCAATGATAAGGTCAGTAAGATTGACATCTGGCTTCCTATTGTTGAGTTGTTACAATAATAAAATACACTGTGTCTTGAAACATTTCCAGTTAGGATCCAAAACTAAAGAAGCAGTAAGTGATTTTTGAAAAAAGCTTTTGGAAAGTATATTGCACAGAGCCCAAAAACAGTCTTATTGCCAAAAAGGAGCATTTGATGGAGAGGAGATAGAGCTTGGTGCACAAGTTGGACATTAGCAGAACATCTACAGAAAGAAAGAGATGGTAGATAAAAAACAAACGAGGAAAATGTTGGTGGGCTATAGCATTAAAAAGAGTTATGATGAGGTGCTTAATTTCTTCTCAGTAGGTGAGCAACATTGGTTTGCTAATAAACTAAGATATGCTGTCTTTTGCTTGAATATGCTTGTGTGTCATCTTTGCTTGTTATTTCAAGTTCATTGTTAGTTTTGTTAGATTCAGCTATGGTAAAGAGAAGTGGGACAGAGCTATAAATATGGGGCAAGGTCCTTTTAAGGTAGGGGGTGTTTGGTGATATCAACAGTGTTTACCAGAAATTACTTACTGCACCTTTAATAATTCTGATCTTTCTTATCTCAGCAAACAGGCTTTAGAGAGTAACTAAAATATAGCCACTAGTCATTTAGCTCAGCAAGGGGCCCAAAAACTTCTTTTTGATACAGCTATGCAACGTAACAGTAAAATAAATAAATATTTACATATGGGCAAAAACTTCTATATGATACAAAATGACAATTTTATGGCTATAAGAAATACTTATGGTTGGTAATTATTTATTGTGTGTGTGATGTCATGTCTCTATGTTAAGCTGAAGTACATGTTTCCTGGATTCAGACTGTCTCTTCCTCCAAAGCGTTGGTTTAAGGATAACTATGAGACTGAGTTCTTGGAGGATAGACAACTGGGCCTACAGGCTTTCCTGCAGAACCTTGTAGTGCATAAAGACATCGCCAAGTGGTGAGCTTCTGGGATACACAGCTCAGATTTATAAATGATTTGTATGTTTTCTAATTAATTTAAATCAAATTAATTAGTTTTACAATGCTGCGTTGTTTCAAAGTAGCTTTTCATATTACGAAAAGAAAGACAAAAAAAATATGAAATATTCATAACACAGAATACATGGCATTATTGCAAATGTATTGTTCATTATAAAATGTGTAGTAGTAAAACTAATTAGTGATACTAAGATTGTAATCGGTATATGAATATAAAATTGGCTGAACTGATGATAACTGCGACAACTAAAACCATTTGAAGAAATGAAAGTGCTTCAGAAATACCTGTCATTGTGTGTGAAGGTTGCTTTATCTATCTATCTATCTATCTATCTATCTATCTATCTATCTATCTATCTATCTAACCTGGGCAGGGTAACCACCCAGTAAGGCATTACAATAATGTAATCTTGATGTCATGGATGCATGATTTAACTTTTTAATGTCTGACATAGAGAGAATGTGTCATAGTTTAATATAATTTTTGATACAGAAGCGCAGTTTTACAGATATAGGAAATGTGGCTTTTAAAGGACAAATTGCTATGAAATAGGACACCCAGATTCTTAGCTGGTGAAGCAGGCTTTATTGTGCATCCATCAAAAGCAAGACAATATTCTAGGTTGTTACGTGTGGAAACATGTTGGATTTTGGTTCAATAATTACATTTACATTTTGTCATTTAGCTGACGCTTTTATCCAAAGCGACTTACAAATGAGGACAAGGAAGCAACTTCAACTACAATAAGAGGCAACAGTGAATAAGTGCTATAGACAGGTCTCAGGTATTTCAACACAGTATGAGAAGGATTTTTTTTAGTAGAAGTAGGGGTGTGTTAGTAAATTAATCAAGGAAGTGAAGACGAAAAAGATGAGTTTTTAGTTGTTTCTTGAAAATGGCTAATGACATTCTGATGGAGATCTGGAGTTCATTCCACCAACCAGGCAGAGTGAAAGAGAGAGCCCGGGAAAGTGATTTCTTCCCTCGTTGGGATGGAACCACAAGGCGACGTTCATTAGCTGAACGCAATTATTAAAACGTCTGTTTTGTCTAATTTAGTTAAAGAAAGTTGCTAGTCATCCCGGTTTTAATATCCGCTATGAATTCTGTAAGTTTGATCAATTTGTGCGTCTTGTCAGGCCTCAAAGAAATATACAGCCGAGTATCGTCAGCATAGCAGTAAAAACTAACTCCATGTCTTTTTTTAATAATGGCCAAAATCCTAATTGGAAATCCTCACAGATGCCCTTCTGTCCAGGAAAGTGAGGACACCACCCACACCACCACCTAAGTATTTTTATAATAAAAGTAAGGTTTAAAAGTTAGGTCTGTAATTTACTAGTTGCCTGGGATAAAATAGTTATATCTTATAAGAGGTCTGATAACAGCCAGCTTGTAAGTTTTTGGGACATATCTCAACAACTATGAAGAATGCATGTATGGAATACCTCTGTTTTTGTTTGCTTCCAGCTATGCTGTCTTTAGGGTGTGAAAATACTCGTTATACCACACTGTTGGACGGCTGTCTTTAGATAGTTACACTAGATAGTTACATTAAACAGCATCACTTCAAAAAATTTTACCTGAAATTTGACTAAACTGAACATTGAAACTGAATATTGGGTTGACTTCTAAGAATCATGGACTGATGAAATGACTTCAAATACACAGTAAGTTGGTAAATAAAAAGTAAATGAGTGTTTTTTTTCTTTAGTGTGGCAGTTCGGGAGTTCTTGTGTCTCGATGATCCACCTGGCCCATTTGACAGTCTGGAGGAGAGTCGGGTGAGACAGTGATGGATTGTTTATTACTTCAAAGCTCTGTACACACTTTAGCTTTATAGCAACATTACTTATTACCCACAATCCATTAATGTGGGGTCACATCATTCAGATTCTAGGCTAAACTGCAGTAAAACAATAGTGATGGCTTATACGTAGTAAATGATAATCCATAATCATTTATTCATTTAGCAGATACTTTCATCCAAATTAACTTACAAAGAGAGAGAGCATTTAACATTCGCCCCCCGTTCGCCCATGCCTAAAACCGCCCCTGGCCAGATTGATTATCTGGCGGCGTTAATAATGGGTTTTGTGAGCAGTTTAAACACGAGAGCTAATACTATCACATCCATGATTAAATGCTGTATGTGTGTGTGTGTGTGTGTGTGTCTGCCTGTCTCTCTGACTGTCAGGCATTCTGTGAGACACTGGAAGAGTGTAACTACAGGCTTCAGAAGGACCTTCATGAGAAGCAGAGAGAAATCAGCTGCTTAAAGAAAGAGCTGGAGGACAAAGAGCAGCACATACTGACACTACAGAGGACAATAAGGTCACATAAAAACACGGATTTAACACATTTTTACATGGTGTTTGTGTGTGGCAACATATTATGAGGACACAACTGTTTATAATGTTATGTGTATAACAACATATACATGGTTTATAGGGACACAGTAGGCTTAATTAAAAATGATTACACCTATGCAGAATCCCTGTAAGCCACATATGCATGTGTGTGTTCAGCAGTGAGGTTCTCACTTCCGACAGGCCGCGCTGTGTGTCCGGTCCAGGCAGTGACAGCAGTGTGGATGCTGAGTCTTCTGCTATTGAGGCCGATCAAGAGCTGCATGATGACAATGAGTAATTCTAGTGTCTCACTCAATGTAACTCATTTGTTCACACAGAAATGATTCTCAAACCCCGAGAACCCAACAGTTCCATTCATGAAGTTTTTAGTGCAGATATTTTTTCTTGTACTGTTAGCATAGTAGCTAGCTGTTCAGAAACCTTTTGCCTGGTGACACATTTATCCAGCCCACAGGAAATGCTGCTCTAGAACACACAAAGATGTCAGAAATTAAAAATATTTCTGAAAACCATATAAAAGTGTATTAAAAAGCAAATGATACTTTACAGTGAAATGACCTGTAATTCATTCTTTCTCTCTCTCTGTAGCTGTGCACTTCAGTTGGGACAGAGCTCTATGTCTTGGTGTGGTCCGACCGTTGGTTCTGGTTCTCCTCCTGTCATTCAGGTCACTCTTCTAGAACACACTGACCAATAGGAAAATGTCTCTTCATCTCTCTCCTATGTACATTGCAGAGGGGACAAAAAATCTATTTGTTCAGGTCAAGAGGAACTGTTGATGTTTGATATCAGATAAAAACTGAAGCCCCAGCCAAAGACTGTATAATAAACATGTCTTACTGAACAACAGGAAGTAACAATCTGGTGACAATCTGGTGATACACTAAGATCATGCGGTTTTGGACATTTGCTCCTACAAACAATAAGGAAAATTGTCTCTGTCTGTTCTCAGGGTCATTTTTTTTAGATTTTTTTATGAATTTGTTGTGAAATATGTGTTTGTCTTTAGAGGAAGCAAAGGTGTATTTTGGTGTATGTGGTTTGGCACTGTACATTTCTGTTTTCATGATAAATCAGTTTTTTTATATCAGCTTTATTTGGAATTCTGAGTTATAACAGATCACATGGACATCAGTTTCTGTAGATCACATGACCAGTTACTTCACTCACTTCATTCTCATGGTGTGCCTTGTACGGTTTAAGATATAGGCCTGTAAATTCATGTATCAGTATGGACTTATTTTCTATTCATTCTTGGTCTGTAATGTCACAGATTCTATCATAACTGCGCTAATGTGCACAATTGAAATGAAATGCTGCATCTAAAATCTATACGCTCTGTTCTGTGTTTACATTAAACATAAGTGAGGCCCAACGCTTCTGTCTGCAGTTTAGATGTACCAGGGCACATAATGCACTTTGAGGTCCTGAGGAATTACAGGATAGATGTTTTAACACTACTTGATGAAATCATGTTTGAATACCACATTAAAGCTTCCTGTAAAGCCTGTGTGTCTTTGACATCTGTGTATCAGTTTTACGACCCTAATAATACGATGCCTTGTGTCTTTACCCTCTGCAGAATTGTATATATTTAAAGGACTTGCATATAAAATTTTGCTTTGGTTGTTTTCGTTTCAGTTTAGCATATTTTAAAATGTTTCTTTAGGTGTTTTGTAAGCAAATACATTTACGCTAATCCAAAAAAGTAGATGTTAGGCAGAAATGCAGTCAGCAGTGATGTAAACCACATCTAAAGGCTTACGTTAACATTTTCTTTTACATCAAATATTGCAGAAACATAGATTGTAGTTACTTCAGTTTGAATTTGTTCTACTCATGCAAATGATTTGAGAATTGTAGGTTGACTGCCGAAAGATTTTCATGGCACAGTTTAATTGTGTATATTTAATATGTATACAGTTTATGTATAGTGTATGAAATTAATATAATAAATGATTGTATGCTGGAGCTTATAGAAATAGTAACTTTTCTGTTAAAAGATTATACATTTACAATGGTGAAAGGCCCAGGTGGTTACATGTTTCAATAATTATACGTGACAAAAACAATAATGCTATAAATGAAGATATCATACAAAGTGTGAGTCATTTTGTCACATTTGTAACATTTACCACTTTATGCAATATAAATCTATGCATACACTATACATGCTGTGATTATTAAAAAGGTAAATTTTGATAAACACATTTTAATGGAATCTAAACCCATGACTGACTCAGCCAAACTTTGTTAAACATTAATGTATGTTTGGGATCACTGTCTTGCTGGAAAGTTCAGTAATAATCAAGCTTCAATGGCCTGATACTAATAAATCCATGGTGCCAGACTGACAGTTCCACAAGATCCATAACCATAAGTACACTGAATTTCTCATATGCCTTGGCTTTCTTACATCAGTGCCATGTGTCCAGAGAGTTCCAGCATGGTCTCTGAATCCTCACAGCTTCACAGGTCTTTTCCAGTTCCTTCAGTCTTTTATAAGCTCGATAGTGGGTTTGGGATATAGGGTCGTGTGTTGCAGCGTGTCTGCGTGTGCGCGCGGGCGCGCGCGTGTGTTAGTGGGAGGAGTGTGGTGACTGTGTTCAGTGTAAGTTTACACGGCAGTGACGTGCGCGGACTCGCGGCATCTGTAGCGCTTGGTAAGTTTGTACAGTTTGTTTAATCGGTTAAACGTTATCAGTCAGCTTAACGGCGTTCACTCGGTCATTGACAGTTTTAACTGTCATGATCTCGCTGGAGGTTTAAATGTGAACATGGCGGCGCGGCTTCAGGCCTATGCGAGAATAAACCGAAATACAAATATTCACATTGAGTGTGTGTGTGAAAGAGAGAGAGCGAGACCGATGTGTTTCGTTGTTGTACCAAACTGACAGCAGTGTGTGTATGTGTGTGTAATTACGCTTATTTGTCGTTTGATCGCGTTAGACTGGCTGCGCTAATTTGTTAGCCTGTTAGCATGGGCCTGCGGATAAACAGCAGAATATTTGCGTTGAACCGCAGAATTTAACAACTGAATCCGCAGCACCAGCCCAAAATTGTGAAAGATGAGCAAATAATGAATTTGAAACTCGTTGCGCTAAATAACGCGTTTCTGAAGCGTCTAAGCGTCGCGTCGGTAATAGGCCGCAGACAGCGAAAGAAACGGGCAGATCATAATCGCACACTAATATATAAACATAAGCAACATTAGACAGCCAGGCAGTGACAGTAATAAACACTGAAATACATTGACATGATAACACACAGACAGATGTATGATCGCTTCTCATTTAACACGTAACTTTGTTTTATCTGATCTGTTAACTACCTCACTTTAAGATGCTATTAAAATGAACTAACCGGCGTCCAATAATTGAGCAATTAAACTAAGATTAAAAGCAAATGATGTGTCAGTATGACAGACGTTATATTCTATTAACTGATAACCATCATATGTTTAAAGATTTAAGGAGGCAGATCTGATCGTGTGTGTGAGACAGGAAGCTCTATACCTAAATGTCATTCAAATCCTTAGTTCCTTCCAGTTTCACTAATGTCTGTAACTGACACTTCCACGTGTGATTATAATTTAAACACTGACCCATCAACAACACCAGCATCATTTATGCCTCCCGTAACAAACGCATTTATCCAAAGCAAATGAGCGTCACTCATTTACAGAACACGAATGGTGGGAGGGCGTGTATATCTGACAGAGTGAGTTGAGGTAGGAAGGTGAAGTTTAAGTGACTTGAAGACCAGGGCCAGCGGACGGCTACACGTAGACACTTCCCATTCATAAGCATGTAACCGCAGGAGCTCAGAAACACAAGCACAAGTTTATTCTTTTGCTGTATACCAAAATTAAGGTTAGGTAACTTGCTTTATTCATGCATAAATGGTATATGAACTCATTAGTGGTTAGGGTAAGTCATGGTTAAGCAGGCGTCTTCTACTTTATTGCTTACTTATCTAACCCACACAGTGCTTGCAAAATCGCTAGCCATACGTCCCGGGGCCATTGTGTCATCCAGCTGGGCTACCAAAATGTATTTTCGCCCTGCTCGTCGGGATATCTTATGAGAGGAAAAATATATTGCAATGCTTTTGCATTCTCTCACAAATTTGGTCGGGTAATTATGTTGTTTGTAACTTTCGGCCATCGGGGAGCCACTATCAATATGTGGGGTATTGAAATCACGTTTAAATGCGCGATCGCACTGTGAACTGTACAAGTGATGCTCGTCCTGTCAGTCATTACTCTCCTCACATGACCAGTGAAATCTCCCGCAGCAAGATTAAACGTGATAGAGAGAGCATGCGCAGTGGAGAGATAATCGCCGATGCCGCATGGATTTACGCAGGTATTTCAGTTCTGGAAATTTTGTGTGCCACATTTGTAAAAAATAATGTGCACACCAGAATTTGTGAAATGGTTTCTGTCATTCTGTTATCATTTACTGACCTTATGTTGATCCAGACTCTGTGGAACTCAAAAGCAGATGTTAGTGACTGACAGCCTTATTCACTTCATCAAAACATATGATGCAATGTTCTTCAGAATGTCTTCTGTTGTTCCACACAAGCCAATGTTGGAACCACAGGAAACTGCTCCACGGGGATATCATGACACTACAGGTTGATTTTCTGGAAAGCTGCTTTGAAATAGTATGTATTGTAAAAACCTCTAAACGTGACAGTGAGGAAATGATGGGTGAAGTTTCAGTGGGTGCACCTCCACTAAAATTAAATATCAATTTGATTATTACTGGATTATTATCTCACACACACACACACACACTGGGATGAACACAGACAAAGATGTTCAGATCGAGATTTATGGCTGCTGCTTTCTGATGGATTCATCACAGCTGATTATCTTATTGTTTTTGTGTTGTGTTCTCATATAAATCTCCTTTGTTTCAGTGAGTCATGGCGCACAGTGACGGCTGAACTATTGCTGGTGTCTCCCACACATCTGTTGTGAGTTGACTGATACATATTTCATCTGTATGTTCAGTTCTTGGTGTTTATTGGTGGGGAATTTGTGATGTGGTGACAAATTAAGTTTTCATATGGATGAACGAGTTGTGTTCATTCAGGTCCTGTAGTTGATGGAATGTGTGGTGTGTTTGAGGTCATGGCCACAGGCTTCTCGAGGACAGACTGTAGCAATAACGTTGGAGAGCGCTCTCAACTGCATGCCATCAGTAAGACAACACTTATGTCTAAAACAGAAAGTAGCATGTTTTCCTCAGACACTGAAAGAGTCATGGCTTACAGTTTCAGGTGCCAAACTCAAGAGGAAGAAAAACTGGTTTGGAACAACCATCTACGTGGAGGTGATATCAGAGGGAGAGAGCAAGAAAACCGCCAAATCCCATAGCTCCTCCCATCCCAAATGGGACGAACGTCTGACTTTGTAAGTCACAGGAAAAATGGCAATTTGCGCATGTAATAATGCTGAGCATTAGAGCATCACTGTCATATATGTGAGAGTTAATGTGTCAGCTGGTGGTTATCTCAAAGTAAACCTGATGGGTGGTCAGAGCCTGATTTGGAGCAGAGTAACACCCTGAAGGGGTTTATTTTGTGATAGTGATCAGCTGACTGTAAATTATCCTGTGACTACATGCCACATGAGTAAGTAACGGGACACAAATTAGTGATTTGCGATGAAATAATTGATAAAATTATTTTTCATTAATGTTGGTCTGATATTTCTCAATGTACAGTGGTGGTTAAGAAATATCAGACTGCTGAATGGGACAACTGACCAACCAGAATTGAGTGTCCCAGAGAGCCGATTAATAAATGCTGTTAATTTTGGTCATGTTTTTGATCTGGCTGTTTACTTCAGTAAATTTTCTGAGACAAATGAGATTAATTCAGGTCAGAGAATATTTGATCACTGTTAGTTTGAGTTGTTGTTGAGATTTGGTTATGACACAGATATTTAAAGAGTGCTTTAAGAAAGCTTTGGTTTGTATGCATTTCATCTAATCTTGTGCAACATGGTTGACAAAACAAAGCAAACAAAAGTAACATTGTTGACATTGACTGATTGAACCCGCCCTCCTGGTTCTGTGTCATTGCAGTAATGTATCGCCGCACTCGCTGCTGGATTTCAGAGTCTGGAGTCATCACACACTGAAAGCAGATGCTCTGCTAGGAAAGGCCACCCTGGACCTGATAGAGACCCTCCGCAAACATGAGAGCAAACGTATTTTTCACACATCATTTATCAGAGTTATTATCAGAGTTATTTACATTTATCAGAGTTTCTTATGATTTGTGCTCTTTTAAAAGGAAAATATTAACTAACATTTAGCACTAAACTCTGCTGTAGATGATGCTGTGATAGGTCTGTGTGGATCTGTGATAGGTCTGTGTGGATCTGTGATAGGTCTGTGTGGATCTGTGATAGGTCTGTGTGGATCTGTGATAGGTCTGTGTGGATCTGTGATGGGTCTGTGCGGATCTGTGATGGGTCTGTGCGGATCTGTGATGGGTCTGTGCGGATCTGTGATGGGTCTGTGCGGATCTGTGATGGGTCTGTGCGGATCTGTGATAGCTCTGTGCGGATCTGTGATAGCTCTGTGCGGATCTGTGATAGCTCTGCGTGGATCTGTGATAGCTCTGCGTGGATCTGTGATGGCTCTGCGTGGATCTGTGATGGGTCTGCGTGGATCTGTGATGGGTCTGCGTGGATCTGTGATGGGTCTGCGTGGATCTGTGATGGGTTTGCGTGGATCTGTGATGGGTCTGCTGTGGATCTGTGATAGGTTAGGGTTAGCCACATCAATTTAATGATTACCTCGATAACAACATTTTCTATGTCATTTTGCATGAAATGCGTCGCCACGTTGCACTGTTTACATACCTCATATCATTCTTTACACAGCACACGGCTCAAACACATATTTGTGATGGAATGGAAATGCCTCGATTGGACTAATTTAATAATGTGCAGTTAGAACTGTGCTGTTAAACCTTTTTGGTGATATGGACATAACCATTCTATTCTATCGCCATGGTTACCTGAATGAGGTTGTGACTTAAGCTGTGCATATATATATATAGATATATAGATAGATAGATATTTAAGCAGATATTTTAATTGCTAAATAATTAAAATGTTTCTGGACTCATAAGCACACATAAGCAACTGCTGACACTGTGACTGTGAATGCAGCCATCATGGACATTTGTATTACTGATGCCTTTGCATTGTAATTCTAGGCACTTTATTTTATGTTGGGTTTTTTTATTTGTAAAGTATTGTTTATGAGAAAATGTTTGAATAAAATGTTACATTTTATCCAAAGCGTCTTACAGTGCATTTAAAATATAAATTTGACCAGTACTTGTGTTTCCTGGGAATCAAACCCACAATCTTTGCGCTGCTAACGCAGTTCCACCAGCTGGTTTACAGGATCACCCTTGGATTAATGATTAATGACAAAATGACAGAAGTTAAATAAACAATCAACTGATAAGAAAATAAATTCATCATAAAATAATCAACAAATCAATTGAGTAATCATAAAAATAATCGCTGATGAATCAGTCATCAAAATAATTGTTTGTTGCAGCCCAAGATCTGTGATACGTGTGTATATTTGTGATAGATCTGTGTAGAATCAACACTGCAAATCTGTGCTAAATCTGTGGATCTGTGATGGATGTATGTAGATCTGTGATACATCTGATGGATGTATGTAGATCTGTGATACATCTGTAATGGATGTATGTAGATCTGTGAAGATACATCTGTAATGGATGTATGTAGATCTGTGATACATCTGTGATGGATGGATGTAGATCTGTGAAGATACATCTGTAATGGATGTATGTAGATCTGTGATACATCTGTGATGGATGTATGTAGATCTGTGATGATACATCTGTGATGGCAGGTTGGTTTATGTGGTGTTCTATTGTCATTGTCAGTGGAGAACGTGCAGGAGGTCTTGACTTTGACTGTGGATGGTAAAAATGGAGTTGTGTCCACTGGTGAACTCATAGTCTTCCTAGACGGCCTCTCAGTTGAATTGCAGCATGTGCAGAACGGAAGCTCAACCACTGCAAGTAAGACCATCCATATCTTTAATATTGACCTCCATCAGCCCAGTATTTCAGGTGTCCAAGACATGTTTCTGCTCTCTCTTCCAGAAGTCCATCACAATGGAGATGCTCTTCACGATGAAACGGATGACAGTTCTACAACGACACAAAACGGGTGAGATGTTTGACCAAAGAAAAAACTTCTAAAGCATTCCTCCACCAGACACACTCACTTCTCAAGACCTTCTGACCTCGTTAAAGAAGGCAAAAATTCATTAAATAAAGGATTAAAATATATGGTTAGCTGGCCAGAAATCAGTGGTAAATGTTGGGTATATTGTATTTACTGCCATGACTTTGCAGATCTGTGAACGCCACAGACAGGCCAGAGAATGAAGTTCCACCCACTTCGTCTGCCAACAGTGAATTTAGGTCCTCCCCACTTGTCAATGGAGATGGAGACTCCTCCCCCCCACACCAAACTCCTATGCCTACCAGCGGTGATTTAAACAGCACAGCCGGTGAGTGGTCATGCGTGCTGCTCGTTCACTTTTCATTGGCTGATTTAACCTGGTAAACAGAGTGTACAGAGACAGCTGAAGTCTGGATGCTTACAGATCTTTCTGTGTGTGTGTCTGTGATTCTGTTTGTGTGCTCATGCGCGTGTTTGTGTGTGTGTGTGTTTATATGTGTGTGTGTCTGATTGCACGTGTGTGTGTCTGACCATGTATCTGTGTGTGTGTGTCAGTGAATGGAGAGAGCTGTGAGATCTCCACAGGTGATGATGATGATGTTGCTGCTGCAGCTCCTGCAGATGTGTCCTGCAACAACAACATCTCTCCTACAGCTGCTGCTGCCTCTTCATCACCATCCTCTTCCTTATCAACAGCAGCTGCCACACAGACCGCTGCCTCCAGCTCCAACCCCTCCGCCCCTGATGGAGGAAAACCGCGACAGCACCTCCCCCCCACCAGCCCAGAACCACTGCCATCCGGGTTAGACTTAGATCTGGGCACACAGTCAAGGACAAACACACACAGTCTGACACACAGTTTGTTTGCTGTTACACTGTAATAGTTTGTGTGCATCTGTGTGTGTGTGTATGTTCTCAGATGGGAACAGAGGAAAGACCCCCATGGCAGAACTTACTACGTTGATCACAATACAAGAACAACAACCTGGGAGAGACCACAGCCTTTGCCACAGGGGTAAGAAAAAATGACTCTAAAGCAGGGGTCTCCAGTTCATGTTCCTGGAGGTCCCCAGACCTGCAGACTTCAGCTCCAACCTTCTCCAGCTTAAACACCTTGATCAGCTGGTTAAAGTGCTTCATTAGGGTTGGAGATAAACTCTTCAGGTCTTTGGACCTTTTTGGAAACCTCTGATCTAAACCCCTAAAACATCCCTGAAGGGTTTCATAAGATTATCTATTTAAGAGGTGAAGTGTGTTCAAATGCTTTCTGCTTTCCCTGTTTAATCTTCAGAGTAACTGGAAGTGAGTCATTGGTCGAAGAGTTTAAACACCATGGCTGACATTTTCAAAACAATGTGTTTGTTTGAGCGGCTCGACTCGTAAACTCAGACTCAACCAATAGTATTAGTTCTGGTTAGGGCTATCTGTTTGGTAGGAGTGATTATAAGCTGCTATTATTTTTGCAGCTCATGTCTGGTGCTACTACAAACAGAAACGACTTACTGTATCTTTAAATGTGTGAAAGGGCGGGATCAGATAATCTCAGCTTGAGAAATGTTTTGTGGTTAGTTGAAAGTTTTGCATCAGTTAAGTAGAAATTCTTTCTGGTCTTTTGGCTCTGATGAAGTGGCTGTTTCTCTTGTCTATGTTCCTGAAACATCCGTTCTTGATGCGATGCAAACCCAATCCTAACCTAACATGCTGCTTGTGTGTGTAGCTGGGAGAGGAGAGTGGATAACCGTGGCCGGATCTACTATGTGGATCATAATACTCGCACCACCACATGGCAGCGACCCACGATGGAGTCTGTGAGGAACTTCGAGCAGTGGCAGTCACAGAGGAGTCAACTGCAAGGAGCCATGCACCAGTTTAACCAGAGATACCTCTACTCGGTACACTTACCTAACCCTAATTGAAGGCATTACATAGACTTCTGTTAAACAAAATAACCTAAGCCTAACAGAAAACTTGCAGTTTTACAATTAAAAATCTTTTATACTGTTTATACAAATAAGGACGTCTTCAAATAAAGTTTTTTCACAGACTTGTTGGATTTTTCTGACTTAGGTACAAATTTGTTTCCCCCTCCCCACTGTACAAACACACCCACACTATACACACTCTATACACACTTTACAGATGTTTACCTCAGTGTGGTATGTCCTCTACAGGACAGAGAAAGGTGTGTTTGTGAACCTGCTGATTGAGTCTGATCATGATTAACTCATTACACATAGTGATGCTATAAGTGTCTCTCTCTCTCTCTCTCTCAGGCCTCTATGATGTCAGCTGAGAATGATCCTCTCGGACCACTGCCACCTGGCTGGGGTAGGACATGCGTCATTGCTTCAGTTAGTCAGAGATAGGGGTGTAATGATAAACCAATGGCATGGTTGTGGTTATCGTTGTTTTGGAGCCACGGTTCAGTTAGATTCGGGTTTTATTTGTTGTGAGGGCAGCGTTCATGGCATGGCACCACTAGATTCACTTTTAACTTAATAATACTTGAAGACAGTAAGTCTGGTGTAAAAGCTCATATGGGGTATTGATGAATTTTGGGGGCGGGCCTTATAGGAGTCTTTGTTGAAAGACAAAAATACCTGCATTTTTAGGAGGAGCTACCTCACTCAATTCAATGTTTTAAATGATTAGACTATACACACTTGTTTCCCAGCACAGTGTGCTGCAATCATGTGTTGATTTATATTTAGGGGTCAAGCAATGGGACAAAGACACTAACCCTGTTTTAGTGTTGTTCTTCCACTCTTAAATCTAAGGCAGTCCATAGAACAATATGGTAAAAAGAATGGACTTCTATACACACAGATCCCTGCACAAGCACAGAGAGAGAGAGAGAGAGAGAGAGAGAGAGCTGATTCACTCACATTAATTATGAAATTACAGACTGAAGGAAAAAGTATTGATTTGATGATCTGTGTGGTTTACTTCACAAGTTCATAAATGTTCTCGGGAATTTCTTGGATTATTAGTGTTATACCTGCAATCCCAGGCTGAATTACAGGCCCTCGTGTATAATATTTAGAAAAAAATGAGCTTTTATTAGGAGTAAAAATGTACTAATTACTAATTAATCAAATGTCAAAAAAGAAAATTTTTTAGGCCAACCTAAACAATGGGGTTGACCAAGGGACATTCAGTATTCCATGAGAGTACAGCAGTGCGTACTATGGGTGGTGTATCCAGCGTTTGGTTTTACACTGTATTGTTACAGCCCTACTCAGAGATTACGTGTTCTGTCTTTAATGACACGTTGTCATGCTCAGAGCGGCGTGTGGACACCAATGATCGCGTTTACTTCGTCAATCACAACACAAAGACCACACAGTGGGAAGATCCACGAACACAAGGGTGAGTGAGACATGACTCAAGGATCAAATTCATAGTGCTCTTCATGCACTCATCATGTGTGTGTCTGTCTTGTCTGTGTGCATGTATGTGTGTGGTCAGGCTTCAGAACGAGGAGCCTCTGCCCGAGGGCTGGGAGATTCGTTATACGCGAGAAGGTGTTCGCTACTTTGTGGATCATAACACACGTACAACAACCTTCAGTGACCCACGGACAGGCAAATCTGCTGTGTGAGTGACTGGCAGACTGGCAGTATGTGTCTTAGGAAGTATGTTGTCTAATAAATGTGTTTGTGTGTTGTACAGGACTAAAGGTCCACAGATAGCATACGAGCGAAGCTTCAGGTGGAAACTGGCTCATTTCCGTTATCTGTGTCAGGTAAAACTCGCTGCTTTAACACAGCTGAGTCTCTGAGTGTTTGTCAGTTTTAACTCTTTGTTTGTGTTTACAGTCTAACGCTCTGGCCAGTCATGTGAAGATCACTGTATCCAGACAGACACTGTTTGAGGACTCCTTCCAACAAGTAAGAGAAACACAGTATTATGTTTTTTACAGCTCATATGGAAATACTCTTCATGGGTTAAGAATTAGGGTTTTATGTATAGACTGTTTAAAGGTCAAGTCGAGACTGTACAAACCATTTTCACTGTCATGAAATTGCATTTTATACAACTGCCTGCTTGTACATGAAGAGGTTTATTCTACTGTAATCTGATCACCAGATGCTCATCAGCTGATATCTAATGAGCGAATGCTGTTTGTAACATACTGACAGAGCATCCAGTAACTTTCATTCAGAAACTAGCACAATGATACACAATTGTGTTTTAGTTTTCACTTTTAAATTTACTTTAGTTTTCACTTTCACTGGTCTTCATTGTTTTTTAATGTGTGATAGTAAAATGTAGATGTTCAATACAGTTTATGACAGTAGATGAAGTATGTTTATTTTACACTATTTCCTCCAAGTTCATAATAAACAAACATTTCACACTCTTCACTGTTTCTTCGACAGATCATGAACTTTAAGCCGTATGATCTGAGACGGAGACTGTACGTCATATTTAGAGGAGAGGAGGGGCTTGATTATGGGGGCCTCGCACGGTAAAACATCACAGCTTACTGGAGTGTGATAGTGTGTGTTTATGGAAGAATACATTTAAACAGATGCACATAAATATGAAGAGTGTTTTAGTGTGTGTTTGTGTGTACAGGGAATGGTTCTTTCTCCTGTCTCATGAGGTGCTGAACCCCATGTACTGTCTGTTTGAATATGCTGGCAAGAGCAACTACTGTCTGCAGATTAACCCTGCATCAACCATCAACCCAGACCACCTCTCCTACTTCTGCTTCATTGGACGCTTCATTGCCATGGCAAG
>JAZGTJ010002615.1:0-41058 GCA_036877575.1 Botia almorhae
GGTTATTACCATGGCAACCACATCTCACATCTTTTGATTATTCTATCTTTTAAGGTTCTCTTAAACAGCTAGTCAACAACAGAAAGCAAAATCAGGATACAGATTCCACACAGAAGAGTTGAATATCAAACAAGCAAGTGTGAAATACAGGCAGCCTCTCGCAAGAGATTCCACCTTTAATGTAAACTAGAAGTGAGGAGACATCTTTAGGGACCGAAATAAATCAACAGGCCTGCCAGAAGACAGGGCTTTCTTCACTGCGTGTGTGTGCTTGTGTGTGTGTGTGTGTGTGTGTGTGTGTGTGTGTGGAACAGCATGCTAATCTCCTCCTGTCCTCAAAGTAAAAGACAAAAAAACTCACACTGCCACTGCAATACTAAGAACTCTGAAGGAGGCGTGGACTGCCAAAATCTCTCTCTTTACTGATGTACGGGAACGCCGATGTGTGCCATGCCCAATATTCCACTGACTTTGAAACATCAGCGTGCAAAGAGAAAAAGAGGGAAAAATAATAGCAAAGAGCACTTGTAGAGAAGGCCATGGTGTTCCTTATTAAAACGCCATGGAGATAGCCAGCCTTACAGTTTCTGAGCTAGAAGGGGAAAAAGGAAAGAAACTAAAAAGCTACATATGAAATCACAAAACACTTTGGTGAAATTCAGGTAGAACATTATGCCAGTATGCCAGGGGGCGTACTGTACTTCATCAGAGCGAGTCCTGAGTGAAATTATTTAGGTATAAAAACAAAATTTCAAAAAAAAAAGGTAATTATTCTAGTTAGGGATAATTCACAATAATAAACTAGTTGATTAAGATTGTTTATATATAATTACAGAAAGCTTTGATTATATAAAAACCTGCTAGACAGTTTCCACAGTAAAAGGCTCCCATGCAACTTCCTAAAAGGGCATCACAAGATTGCACTCTGTTGCGCTCAGTCTGGCTGATTTTGAATGTGCGAGCACGTCTGAAAACACCCGTCAAAAACACGCATCAGAGACGGTTAAACCCAAACCGGTCTAATTACACAAGGCTTCCATAAGACCAATTAGTCGACTAGTTGTCCAGGCAAGCAACAGACAAGTCGATATATAAAAAAAGTTGTTTTGCACATAACAAGTTGTAGCCTTAAAGCTTACACTATTTACAAAACACATGTTGTACCTCATTATATCTATATCTCCTTATAATTTTTATTGCATTGCACACTAGCTTTGAAGTAGATAGTCCTGCAGGGGATAGTTTTATTCATACATGTTTGTATTGGATCTATCAAGCCTGAAAACATTAAACAGTAAAGCTGGGTACATAGCAGCAGACGCTAAACCCACATCAACCTGTGACAGGAAGTCCCCTCACCTTTAGCCATATGCTGTTTCACTATGAGAGGGGTACATACAGAGTAAGAGAGAGAAAAAGAAGGTGTGTGTGTGAGAGAGAGAGTGTAAGAGAGAGAGAGAGAGAGAGAGAGAGTGTAAGAGAGAGAGAGAGAGAGAGAGAGAGTGTGTAAGAGAGAGAGAGGGTCAGAAACTGTGTGTTTGTGGAATCTGAACAGAGGAAAGATTGGCATGTCGAAAATAAAGCACTTTTCCCATAATTCTCTTCTCCCCCGTTTTCCTTCTATGAGGCAGTTTGTGAAAGGGTGTTCAATAAGAAGGGCCCGTGACTAAGTGCCTCTCTGACTTTTCCTTCGTTCTTACGTGGCATGTCAACGGTACACAATACAAGCAACACAACTCCCCCCTCATGTTTATTCATGAGAACTTATTCACATCAAAGAGGCAACACCAAAAACTGTTGCCTGTGGCAATGCTGGCAAGGTTTAAACCCCCCACCCTCCACCGCGTCATTTCTTCTCCTAATCTTCTGAACTGCGGTAACATCTGACCAGAGAACGTGTGTAACTGCAGCGCTCCACTCAAACCACATCCAATGCACGTCATAATTCAATATGAGAAACTTTGTGTCGTGGAAGCTGCTAGATTTTTGTGATGGCTTTAATGCTGAAATACAATCTGTCATGTACCAGCACCCCTTTGTGAAAAGCCCACGATCTGACTCGCATTTACGATTTTCCAGTCCAATGTGTGACCTCACAGTGCACAATCGCCTTGTTCGCAACTACTAGGGAATGTTCTCCGAATGTTTAGTACTATTCTCTAAAAGTTCACTCAAGGGTAAACTTTCTTACAGTAACATTAGTAAAATATTTTTAACCGTATACATCACAAATCAAAAATGTTATTCTGAAGTAGTAAGTGGAATGTTTTAAAAATTGTACAACATTTTAAATAACATTCTTATGACCAAGCAATAATGTTAACATGTTCCCAGAACTTTCAAAATAACACTTTAAACTTTTTTTACATTAGGAATTTGCCTCTACAACCTAAAACAGTTAGCCGTGTACCTGCTTAATTTGCAAGACACACAACCTTCTGGTAGTGTCGTCATTACAGCAGAGCAGAGAAAGAACTTTCCAGCACCCTTTTCCCAACCCCTATCCTGTGCCCAATCGGCCTTCCAGTCAGGGAGTGGGGGGGGGGGTGTAGCGAGGCCCCTGTCTGAATGACCTGGTCTCTGTGCACTCAATCAGCGCACGCTAGAACCGGAGACAACAGAGAACAACTGCTTCCCTTAAGCTTCCTGTGATCACAGGCCCCGAGCTGCCAGAGAGGGGCAGGGATCACGCGCTCTAGAGAGAACTGCAGATAACAGACTTCCGCCAACACCACCGAGTGTATGAAGACACGGGGAGAGAGAGAGAGAGAGAGAGAGAGAGAGAGAGAGAGAGAGAGAAAGAGAGAGTTGTTGTCCATAATTTCATGTTAAATGTCCATCTTCATATACACATTTTATCACTTTTCATCCTAACTAACCGCTTATTTTATTTTAACACCATAAATCACTACTGTTTGTCAACTTGTACAGTTTTATCAATACTTTTGATAAATAAAATACTTTTAACTGGTTGTTTTTATGTATAATGCTTTGGTAATATTGTATGTACACACAATCATGGCAATAAAGCACTTTAAAATGAATTAAAATAGAGAAAGAGCGGGACAGAGGAAGAAATCATATTCAGGTCATATTTTACACCAAAATCAAGAGAAAAATATTGTATGAAAAAGTAATGTCTATTTTAGGACCACTAAGATAAAATTTTTATTTAACACCTTTTACCTCTTAACACTCGTTCATGTAAAAATGGTGTTTTATTTTAAGTACTGATTCATCATGATATTTTTGTTGTACTGCCTTTATGCTGTTTTTTTACCATAGTATTACAGTAATGAGAATCTGAGAATCACCAATGTGAATAAAAGGAAAAACAAAACCAGCAGAAAAACATTCAGACAGAATAAATTAATGAAAATGGGAAATGTTCTTAACTATTATGAAAATTTTACAAATAGGCTTTTCTTTAAGCAAAATATTCCCCTTTTTTATTTTAGGGTTAAATTTGACCGAAACATGTTTATGCCACATTAACTCAGACAGCCAAATAGGCGTTAAAAAACTCAAGCAAATTACAACGCAAAAGACCGTCTAAAAAATGTTGTAGTCAGTATGTAAATAGAACGTATTATTAACCCAAATTAAAAGTCTGCAGCTTATAAAGCAAAGTCACACCACATGTGAGAAACTTTAAGCGGTGCCAGAGTCCTTATCTAAAAATATATGTATTAAGCAACAGGAAAAGTTGTACGTGATTGTTCATTGCACAATGTGCTGCCCAGAGGCTGTGATGAGAAATCACTTCTGCTTGGGTTCCTCTGTTCTCCCCCTGCTCTGCTCTGCTCTGGGCCGCGCTCCTCTTTTCACACTCCTCTTTTAATGCAGTAGCAGAAACACCTCCTGCTCTGTGATGTTGTTCAGCATTCCCATGAAGGACCTGCAGACAGTTAAAAGGGCCCTGCAGGCAGAACAATAGCTTTAATTTCCTTCTCTGCACTTCTTCTGAGGTTTTTACGAGCCGACATCTCCCCGATGTCCGACCCAGGAGGAAACGACTGAATGCAGCCCACCAACATGGAGCCCATCTTAAGACGCATCTTGAGATAAGCGGTCCAGAGATTTTTAGACAAGCTGTGATGATGATTTAATGTAACTCCACAAAAGAAACAACAACAGGTGGCGAGTTAAAATGATTTTTTTAAAAAGTTGATTTTAATCCCATGATGCAATGATTATTTCTTTATACCATTCAAAGCAAGCCGTTGCAGCTACAGTGTGAAACCAACAGTAAACCACAAGCTAAGATGCATTTCCCCTCAGAGAAAAGCACAATAGTTGCGACATACCTCAGGCTAAAGAGACGATCTGTCACCATTCTCATTATGGGCTATATTCAGTTTAAAATGACTGTCTACATTTCTACTGATCAAACAGAAAAGTAATTGAGTAAATACAAAGTAGGGCTGTTACCTGATTACATGATATGAAATGTATCACAATTTATAACCATTAGAAATAAATAATAATAATATTTACTAATAAACACCCCCAAATAAAAAAAAGTTTGTTACAGAACTTGCATACGGGTGATGATGAGTTAATATTTTCTCTAGTTATTTTTGAATAAATAATCACACTAAACGAAAGCATTAAATTAACAGCCCTAAAACACCAACAAACACTGGCGACAGCGGTATCCCACACCTTAAACAAACATGATCATTAATTGTGTACAACTGTAAGGAGAACCATCGAAGAGCAGCGTCTCGGTTAAGACACTGAACACACTGAAGACACTAAGACACAGTGAAGACACTGGTTTTAGCTGGTGGAGGTAAAAGGCCAAAGGCTGGTGTCTATCAAATTCTGCCTGTGAAGAAGCTGAGGAGGAAAGCCACTGCAGGACAACGCAGCCTGTTATTTTCAGTTCGCCCAGACGACCACTCGAGGCAGATCCGGGTGATTAGCCACAGTTAAGTGAAGTTGATAAAGTATGTCACCACCCACCCAGTATCTCCTGTGAAATCTTTGCATATAATCACATGTGGTAGGACAGGCTTACTGTAGCAGTAAGGATTTTAATCTTCTGCAATGCTACAAAATCTTCAGGTCAAGGTAAATGTAGGGCCTTTGAACGCGTGCAGCTCAAAAACAGTTTAAATAAACACTTTATTAAGAACCGAATCGACTTTTTACTGATTCACAAAGACAATATTCTGTGTTAGTTAGCCTGCTACTGGTTTACAGCTCCTCCCTCGACAGATGTAAACACAAACCGGGTTAGCTAGGACACTTTACACTGCCTAGGCAATTACAGCTATTTTACCATTGCCAAAACTAAAAACAGCCCAACAACCTCTACCGTACAGTGTGAAGAATAAAGTAGGCCAATATAATGTGTGGTAATTTCAATGCAAAGGGAAGCAGCTTAACCACACTGGTTGTACAAGATTCCTCTATTTGCTTAGTGCAATTATTCTCTTTCAAAGGCTATATAGCCCCGGGACTGATTAGTCATCAGAGCTGTTCGATAGAAAGAGCCGCACCCTCTGATACCATCTCTGATGCTTATGCAGACTTACCTGCCTGTCCCTCTTATCACTTCTGTCTTATTCTACATATTATATGCTTTTAGAACCCGAACAAATAATGTGACTTATTACTAGTGGTCAGTGCAAAAACGCGTCCCAATGGCTCGTGTAAGAAAATCGGAAGCAGAAACAAGTTTCCTTGAAGGGCAAAAAATTGCTAGAGGAAAAAAATGTCACCTCGTTTGGCCTCGACTAGTTCTTGAGCTATTTGGGCTATTAGAGGAGCAGCTGAGGTAAGTTGAGGACAGGGTTGGAACCTGGCCTCGTAAACTTTGATACCTCAGACAGTGAAGTCACAGCTATCTATAACACAAACTGTCCATCACGCTGTCGTTTCACCCCTGAGAAGCAGGCCAGATATCACTGGACCTGGTGAACACACTCTGCTTGAGACAAGCTCACTCCTATGGGATTTCAGAGTTGATGGTCACATGGTACGCGCGAGACAGAGACAGAGATGTGGGCTGTGGCTTTGACTCTGAGGTTTAAGAGTCAAAGCGTTCCTTTTCTACACTGTGTGAGAGAAAAGGTCAGGTAATGATGCCCGTGTGCACATGTGACTTTATTTTTTACTGCGGTAGAGTGCCGTGCTCACGCATGTGTGTACATATATGAGATTAGATATTACATGTAAAAGTCTGTGCATGTAAGTGCATGCAAGCATGTGCTTGCATGTCTTCTTTCCAGAAAGCTTTTGTTTTTTTTTTGCTTCTGTACAATAACTCTCACCCTGAATTGAGCACTCAGGTATGGATCACCTGCAAACACAAATCTGATCGTGACACCTACACGAGCACCGGGCTCTCCACTCAACAGCCTCCTATAAAGTCACCAATGTTTCTGTTAGCAAAAACATGCAGGCATAACACGCAGATGTATGGGGTAGCTAAAATGTATCGAAAATTAAAGTGCCTCTGAGTGTCTTTACAGGCACGAACGAGGTGATGTAGAGCGTCGAATCTGGTTGTAGAGCAGAATCTAGAAGACGCGGCTAACAAACAACGCCGAAAAAGATCTTGAATTTTGATTTGCGATTGAAAATAAAAACAAGTAAAAACAAACAGTTCCTGGTGTGCCCTGCGCTGGATCTAAGTTTAGGTAGCAGCCCGCAGGAGGTGCATGAGACGAGGCGCTTAAGAAACTCAGGGTTGTATTGTTTTTACATTCTTTCCAGCCTGGTGTCACTGGCTGGGTTCTCTACCGTCCAACTGTCCACTTAAATCTTCTCCCTGTGCTTCAATTGGCAGAGCCGAGCTGAAGGAGCACTAAAAGTCATTTGGCTCCAGTTTGGCCGGCCTGACCGCCTCCAAGTCAACCAGCCCCGACGTATAAATAAGAACAATATCAGATAAGTCTTGCAGGAAGCCTATAAACATTTACATTCTCTTTCAAGTGCTGTTTATGGATATTTTATCTCCTATCTGGAAGTTGAGGACATGGTGAAAAAAGACTGGGACCCGGGGCGGAATCCGAGGCAAGTGGTGAATCAAAAAGGCAGCAGGCCCTGACAGGGGCCCAGGTCCATTGACCATAATAGGTGTTGAGAGTGGCGGCCTCCACAGATGAAGAACCACCTCTCGGGTCTGTTCCTTAGCCCTGCCAGAAGAGTTATGGGTCGGTGTGGGTAGCGATGGGGAGGGGAGGGATGCCTGGTAAGCTACTAATTCTATATCTTCCCCTGACAAAGATGAAGTGCAGCTAGCAGAGTTCAGTCTGGGAGACAGGCGAGAGCTTGTAGGACTCTGTATGTTGTTTTTAACAGAGTGGACCGACTCCTGCCTGCCTGTCCTCCAGGCTGATGCCTATCTAAGGTCAGAAGATCTGACCACAGACTGTTATCGTCTACTTTTCAAAGCCTTAAAGATATTGAAACTATTTTGTGTTTACTTTTTAGTCCATATTTAACATTTCCTTAAGGTTTGTAATTGCAATTAATTAATAATCTCAAAGAATTTATAGCCACAAAACTCCCTAGAGCTCTACAGCATTAGAAAGCCTGTTACAAATTATGCTGTACTTTAACTTCCATTAAACACATTTATATCTGTTACACAGAATTCTACAGATTTTTCCCAAAAAAACTAACCCGGAAAATCTGCTGCTCGTACCCCACAGCAAGGTCGAATTAAGTACCCCCTAATCCTATCTTCAATCTTTGATCGTAAAACACGCAGTCCAGACATTTAAGATCACAGACATTTCAGAGAACCTTAAGCTCCAGCACAGACAGAGCGAGCCAAATCACAGCCCGAGGGCAGCAGTAAACAGTAGCCCTGCCACTCTGGACGCCCTCACTTCTCCCCACAACATGAAACCAGGAGAAGCTTCCACATTCACCTGAACCTCTCTAATCTGCAAAACAATGCCACCCTAACAGTGAGGTGCATCCTAGCCTGACGTGTCACCTTTTGTCTCCTCCTGTGTTGTGACAACACTTACATTTGTAAACTGCCCTGCTTGTGGGGAATAAACATCTGATAGCCACAAGAGAAGGGGGCTGGGGAGAGTAACAAGCCTCTGGGACTTCCTCTAAACAAATGGAGAGATCTTTTGAAGGCTCCTGTTTGTGTTTGCCAAAGACACGGCCGGGATACATGAGGCTACTGTCTATGGCCTCCGGCTGCTATTCAAGTAGGTTAAATCTGCCCACCGGGGGCTATAGTGCTGGGTCTCGCACCTCTGTCTCCTTGGGGAGAGAGCTGTAAATGTTGCAGAGTCATAGGCTAAGATATATGCATAGGTTAAGGTAGAGTCATAGGTTAAGCAATTTAATCTGCATTGCATGGGTCAACTATTCATTCACCAACCAGTTAATCCATGTTCATCAATTAGTGATTGACTTTTTTTATTATAAGCAGAGTAGGCAAAATATTTTTGTTATGCTAAAGTCTCTTCACATCTTGATAGCAATCACTAAATAAGGTGGTCTAAATATATATTAGCATCTTCTGTGTAAGGTGGAGGATCATAAAATGTTCATCCAATCATTGCATTCGGTCTGAATGCAATAACAGGATGTCTTACTTGCCTGTGAAATTGGCCGCTTTTAAAGCACAACACCTACAAACATCAAAGAGCCTGTGTAACAAATGTACCACCTTCAACAATCAACTTAAAAAANACAATTAACTTAAAAAAAAAAAAAAAAAACTATCAACAACAAAAAAAATCGGTCAGATGTACACAGAGCTTCTGAAAATCGAGTCATTTATTCAACCCACTAACTAGTTGATTATGAAAATACTCAGATTTGCATCTAATCTGCACTAGATTGCAAACCCTAAATTCAGCCTACACCGCAGCAGTTACACTACACAACTGCACAAGGTAGAATCTGGGCTTTGAACCAAAAGTGTAATATTGCCGTGCATTGATGCTGTGCAGACATCACTCAATGTGTGAACAATGTGGTCAGGAGCACTCTGTCAAAGCTGCTCATTGGATTGGCAATTACTTTAAAAAAAAGACCGGTGTGGTGAAGAAAAACAGCAGATTAATCATGCTGTTAGCGATGAAGATGAAGACGTTGATTAATGCAGTTTGGCTTTTTAAACAAACAACTCCTGAGTGTGTGGTGCGCTCTGCATTACCCTTTAATTTCGGGAGGGTTGACTGGAGAAGTTTTGTTTTTGCAGCCTTGCTGCAGCTCTCGAACCCCCTTTTATAACCCCCTTCCCTGGGCCCTTTTCCCCCCTCCGACACCATATGGAGCAACCCGCTAAAAACAACAGGCCCGCACTCAACCGTTCCCCTCTTTTTTAACACCATGCTAGAATAAATTGCTCCCTTATTGTGCTTTCTGCCAGCGGTCCAGGATCGTTTTGGTGTTCTCGATCTAATTAGATTAGTTCGGTGCTAGTTCGGGGTTACTGCAAGAAGGCGCCACACGAGTGGAGGAAGATCGGGCTAATTGGCAGGCAGACACGGCCCGATCCTCGCCGATCACCAGCAGGTTCGCTACTCTCCACCTCAGCGTTCTCTCATTAACGCCGTTTTGCGACCGTCTCAAAAGTCGGTAATAACTCGGCTTACCGTTTTCTCACACGGAGAGGTTGGAGTCAATCTATGGAGTGGAAAGGAGTCTTATTAAGCGTGCTCATGACTGGCACCTCTCAGTCCGCATGGGCGCAGCTGTTTATTTAGCAGGCCTGACACACATACAGATGTGGAATTTCCATTACAAAGTTTAACCGGTTCGCATTCACATACTAATTCCGCATTCGAAAAAGACGGCAATGACTTTAAGAATTCATTACACGCGTATGAAAAAGTCGCTAAATGTGCTCGCACATGCTAAAACGAGTGTTTTTCTTTGTGGCGTGAGATATTTCAAATACAACAACGGCATGATTATCAAGAAAAAACGGTGGACTTTTAAGCATCGTACGGCTGATTAAAGTATCGCTGAATCAACCGGTAAAAGATTTCTGTATGCGCCGCAAACCAGAGCAAACGCTGGAGCCGAATGATCAGACTTTTAAATGAACATTATGAAAACATTTGGCCGTTTGCCTCTCTCGGCACGCTGGCACGCCATACATCACGCAGGCACCTACTGGAGAACTATGCAGACCACTCAAATTTCCCCACTATAACTCAAGGAAATTATACAAAGCAAGGTACCAGTAATAAGCATAAGACTTAGCTCACAACATAAATCCATGTTTATATCCAAAAACGGGCATGCAAGTACCGGAGATGTTCCAGCATGTAACAGCTGAACCTTTAAGGATTTTGTATGTTTATTAAATGTAATTAAAAGTGGGCTGAGATCTGCAATATATCATTGATCGGCATATATATATTTTTTCAGCATGTGCACACTGCAAGCTGCTTAATGTGTAACACAACTAAATCACAGCGAAGAAGCATCAGCAGGCCTAAACAACTGGGGGATAAATTCACATTTATGAGTTTAGTCTGGGCCGTGCACGTGGTTTCAAAGCAAACACATTTAAAAAAGAAATATTTAGCAAAATATGGCTGGTCATGTCTGAATATGGGGTCTTAAAAGACTGGAACAGTCTCATGCAAACCGAGCAGATTAAAGCTATAGTCACTTTTGAAAAGAGAAGCTTTACCTAAACTAACACTAAAACTTCTGGGTAAATATTAATGCAGTGTCCTCATACACTCTTCATAATTTAAATTGATAAAATGTGCAAAATAAAATAAAAAAGTTATCTTGTGTACTTAAATACCCCAATTCTCTTTTTTGTAATTATGTCCACTCATTCCTGTGGATTTATTTTGACATACAAAATTAAAAAGTTGTCATTACTCCACATAAAAATTCAGAAAAAGACATCTAACAAAAATGCAAAACAAAGTAAAAAAAAAATTAACTAGACCAACAAATGCTATACAACTCTGTCCCATCAGGGGCCCCTGACCCCCGTATTAACACACAGGATTCTCTGCTGACCTTTGACCTAGAAGCCTGTGTCGGGGTTCTGTGTCACGGATCTATGGGGTTAATCTTGCAATTCAGTGTCACCCTCCCCATCTAAGCCTACAAGACCAACCAAAAACCATCAAGCCCAGGAACAATTTGCCGTCAGTGTGCCGAGTGTGTTCACGCAGGCAGGTTTTCCCCTGAAATCCAGACTGGAGAATATAGCATATGTTTAACATTACGCAAATGTGCTGAAACGGCAGGGCGCACGAGAGAAACCTCCAGTGTGGCAGCGTTCTCAAAGACAGGATCTCCTAATCACTGCCCGTTATAGGCCGTTTATTATATATTTCTGCAGAGAAAACAGTCAGCTATGACACACTCTCACATTACCTCATTTAGGAACAACTACTGCTCACAACACAGGCCGCGAAGAATGCGGCCGTTCTCAGAAGTTCAGATTACTGGATTTCTTCTGATGCATTATTAGCTCAAGACTTAAGAGTGAAATTCGTGTATTAGAGTACGACACACAGTACGTCTGCAAGCTGCCTAAAAATCTCAAGGAGTGTTGGAGATATTTCTCACTGTTTGTAAACGATGTGGTAATTATGAGAATTCAGGATGTAATTAAAAAAACCGAGCAGCTTAACAACGTAACAACAAACTATTAAAACAGAAACCAACTATTGTAAACACCTGATTAGCAATCTTAAATATCTCAAATGGTTTTAAAAGGCTTATTACATATTATTTAAGAGCCATCTGACAAACTAACAATAAAATATAAAAAAAATAAAGCATTAAATATATGAACAAAAACACATGATTTCTAAATTATACATATCCTTCATCATAGCCACATTTTTTAAATTGATGCGCGGACAAATCTCCGGCGAGCGTGTCTGTCAAGTTCAGCATTCAAGAATCATTGTGGCAGAGAAGAATACCAGACCTTGCTATCACCTGGTCCACAAATGTATAGCCAGACAGAAAAGTCCCACAGAGTACAAAAATAAGCCTGCTTGTGTGGCCTATCTTATTACCCCAGAGAAAACCACAAACAGTCAAAAAAAGTCAAGGAAAAGAAAGTCAGTAAATTCTACTGTTCCACGTAATAAACGCCAAAGCAGGGGATGATGGCCTTAAAGAAGATCAAAGCACTTTAACAGCTTGAGCTATCTAGCGGTCTAGATTAGCGCTCAGAACTACAGGAAGACCGGGTTAAAAGTTACCATAAATTAAGGTAAAAATGCTACATCACCCTAACACAATGCCGTCAAAAACGTAAAACCATCTCAAAGGAAGCATTTCGCAAACGCAAAGCCCCTCGCCGTTAATCACAAGCGTTCGTTTAGCGGATATGATGCACTGACTCGTATCCAAATACAAACACTGTGTAAATACCTCCTACGTTTCTTTAAGGGCACAATCGCACATATACGTACCTCTGTTAAGCATCGGGTTATAGCATTATCACGCTCAATTCCAACAGGGAGGCTTGATAACAGTTGGCAGAGAATCCAAAGTCGCTTCCCTGAGGAGCCCGTTTCCTCTGAGGTATCCTTTATTCCACATCCATTCTGGCCTGGGAATCATTCCATGTTTTCCTGCGGCGTTCACAGAGTTTACTGGCGTTACGTCGTCTTCGTGCGCGCTGTTTATGAAATGTGCCGTCCTGTACTTCCTCTTCTCAGAAGACCTCACAGGTGCAGATGATCCTGGGTGCGAGCGGTGACCACACCACACGGCTGTTTGCGATCACTGCAACAAAACAAAAGCGCACGCTTCAGTTTAACGATAAGAACGTTCTCCGTCTGTATTTTGAGACCTAAATTAAAACTTAAATGAAAAAAACAGATGACAATCGGACGAACAGCATGTGCACACAGTAACATCTGCAAATATTTGCATCAAATATTAACAGATCCTTTCAAGAAAAACAAACGACGTGGATTAATACAAGTTTCTGCTACAAAAAAGTCTACAAACAACTTAAGACAAAGGAGTTATTACTACCGGATCTACTATAAGACCTGGAATCTTGGAAGGCACTCAAATGGCATAACGGCAACATTTGCACCACAATACACATACAAAGAACAGAGAGAAACGCTGTCATGTACTCAGGCGCGCTAACAACAGCTTTCATGAATGGAAGCTCTGACAGTAAAGGCCCTCTGGCCAACCAAATTGGAAACAGGAAAACAAACATTCTCAAGGAAAGCCCCCCCTCCCTGTAACCCCTCCCCCCCCACAAACCTTTTCTTCGACTCATTCTGTCCAACCTGTCTCAGGTTAGCAACAGTCAACAGCACCAGCCTCCAGACCACACAGATGGAGAACGTTCAGCCACCATGAGGTGGAAAGGAAAAAAACAGACGAATACAGAACAACGTAAACCTGTTTGCAAGGTATAAGAACACACACCGCGTTCGAAAGGAAAAGAGAAAGAAAAGAAGGCTAAACTGACTCATCAACGTTCCAGAGGGGCCGGAGTGAGGAGCTCACAGGAGGACCGGCTGATGGACTAAACCGGGCACATCGGAAAGGGGTGGACAGGAAGTGGCACGGCTAGAGGATTCCAGAGGAAAACTTTCAGAAAGTTTTAGATAGCAGCAAATGAAGCAAAGCACGGTTCAGGACAGTGCTATTAGGCTAACAAGACAGGAGAGGTTTTTATTCAAATAAACACGTACTGATTTGCTAATGTAGTACAGAGCAAAGGTCAAACTTAGCCGGCACATATTAAAAGCTAACCTAATGAGAATGGCCAGCTATGAAGAAACACACTCTGCCAAAAAAAAAAAAATCAACCAATAAAAAGTTATCGCACACATTCCTTCACCATACAAATATCATGTTTTGTTAATCCTCGAAAAAATATTTTTGTAAATGAGTAAGAATGAAGACTTGGGGGATTTTTGTTTTATTTCGTGCAATGCAGCCTACAGTAACTCTCTACTGGGAATACGAGAGTTTTCAGTCAGCACCAAACTTTACCAGATGTATGCTAACCACTAAAATATTACACGCCACATAATTAGCCTAACAAGTCATGTCAAACTGCTTTGACGGAGTCAGAGTGGTAACCTGAACCCTTGCTTATCTGTGGGAGCTGTTGAATAGACTTCACAGATGCGGTGTGTGCAGATCAAGATATCAAAAGGTAAATTAAAACAATCTATCAAAATATAATTATAATAAATACAAACAAAAGCTGAAGATGTAATTCTTTACAGGATTAAAAAGCTTGCTGTGACACGGCAGGTCAAAGGTCTGCGTTTCATTCCCACACAGACAGACTGGGTGTGAAGAAAAAAAGATTTCTCGCAACAAATGAAATACTTAAATTTAAAGCACTTAATTCAAGTGATAAAAAATGAAGCTTGACGGTAGATTCATATACCACCCCAGGTGAATAAACTCTCAGAAAAGCTTTTATTCAAATCTGTCCTCATTAAATGTTTAGACGGTTTGGATAAACCATGACAATGCTGTTTTGTCATCACACATCCAAAGCAACATTTAAAACACAATTTAATCCTGTAAAAAACATACAAAAAATAAAAACAGGACCAAGACCTCTACGAACTATGGCTTTTAAATTACGGAAAACATGGAGAAAAAATTTAGCTATTTATTGTGCAAGCTAAATCAAACATGTTATAAAAGCTTTTAAAGCTACCAATTATTAAGGGCTGTCTCTGTATAAACCTTGGCATTTCATCAAGCGGTTACAAAAGAATCGTACGCTTCTCGTCTCCATATTTATAACCACTAGTGAAGGTCTCGCCACCAAAAACCAAAAAGGAATTTCTATAAAGTCATTCATGTGTCGGACATTTGCAAAGAAAAAAAATTTAATTTACTGATATGTTTAATTAAAAAAGTTAAAGATTCATATCCAAAAAAATATCTATGAAGAGAACTTTAACTATACTAGAGAACTATAAAAAAAGTTTTAAAAGTTATTTTTAATTTAATGTTTAATGTTGCCATTTACTTTAGTTTAGTTTGTGTTAACTTTGAAGCAATTAAAGAGTTAAAAAAAATGCCAGTAATCACAAAAAGCAAAACAACCAAAAAAATCTTAGAATCAAATGTTCTTGTAGTTATCAAAGTAATTATGTTCCTTGCAAGAAAACACCTGGATTTAGTATGCTAGTGTGATGTATTCTCTATCTCTGTCATTTAAAAAATCCCCTACAATTTATTTTCTCTACATGCTTCTTATTCAAGGCACCAACGCCACATGAATCTGCCGCAGGGACACAAGTGACAAATCTCAAATGCGACAAGAAGTTAGCCTAAAAGAACTTGTGCAAACTCAGAAGCCACGAAGAACAAATGGAAGACCCCCACTGCTGCTTTCTCCCTCCACCGAGGCCCAAATTCATTTGTCAGGCGTAAAGTTCCTGACTATACAGCACTGATCTATTGCTTCTCTCCAAAGAGCTCACAGATGTGGAGTCATTTACATTTCAAATACACCTCAAGCTTTTCAATCACTTCAAACGCGCCTTATCAGACAACTCATGTGGATCTTATTCTTCTGTTTAGGCTGAGAACTGAATCTGGTAAACTGCTGAACGGATAGCCAAAATGGATTCAACTACTTGAATGTTTACGACGCGCAAGGAACGAAATAATATTCCAAGCAGATGGGAGGAATTTTTTGTTTATCTTCTGATGTCTAGATTAAGTTACGTATGTAAAATGATTACAAACGGTTTGGTGCACAAAAATAAAAGTAAAAAAAAATCCACGTCTTCTGAGCAAGAGCAGCAACAATCTGCACAAAAAAGTTGAGATAATGCGATTATGACTGCAGAACTCTGATGACAGGGATGTTCTCTGTTGACTATATCTGAAACTCTGTTTACAGTTGTGAGTTTCTGTTCTGTTCTCTAAATGATGAGCCGCGTTTGCTTGCACGAGCTTCGTCATTAAGAAACTTTTACCGACAAGAACGCTTTCAGAGAGAGAGAGTGAGAGAGAGAAAGAGAGAGCATATCATTTCCAGACTGCCCGAGTGTGGCAGGTTTCACAGTTTACAGGAAACAGTGCAACTCATCTACTGGAACCAACATGGGATTTTGTATCACAACATTCAGATACAGGTTACGCCTCAGTACCGCACACTGAAGTGAGGTGTGGGTGATTTTATCTGATAGTTTTAAGATAAATACTTGTTTCCACCCACTTAAACGTATTAATAACATTCTAATGTGAAAGTGATTGTAAAACCAATTTAACTGGCAACCTTACCACACTTGCAGAACTGTGGAACTTTGCAATAACCGGCAATAACCCAAAATCCAAACACTTTACAATGTCACTCAAATGTCACTCGTATTACAAAGTTTACAGCATATAAATATTTATAACCTTCCTATGTCTAACTACACATATAAATATAATTTTTTCTTATCCTTTGCCCCTAAACACTGACAAATTCCTTTATAAAAGTTGTTTGTAGGCAAACATTGACTATATAAAAGAAAGCAGGATACTTATGTCAAATTCTATAAAAAGGCCGACATTTGAGAGGATTAAAACCAAGTTATTTTAATTCCTTTACATTCTGCTGAAGTTTTTGGAAAGTGATAAGCTTCCTCACGCCACTCTGGTCACGCCACAACAAACTTTGTGAACTACAGCCCCCACAAACACACCTAAGTGCGAAAGTTGCACAAACGGTTGGTTAAAAACAAATACAGTTTTCTATTACCTGTACATTTACCAAACAGCACCCAGACGTTCAACCAAATCAGAAAGTGACATATATTACAGTCATAATGAACTCATTACCGCTTTTCATAAACTTTTCAGAGAAATCCACGGCAACTCTCCATCGCCTCGAAGAATAGCTCAAGCAATGAAACAGAAAGAAATCAGTTCGCTACCTGCCATCGAATAAAACCGCAAAATAGCGATTAAAGCGCTTTAAGCTCCGTAGACGATCATGTAAACAACCTGCGACTCTTTGTATGTGGAAAATGAAGTGTAACGTTCAGCACGTTGCCATGCCTACGCGTTTTCTTATCGCACATCAGTTACGGAAAGTTTTCGAAGTTTGTGCGGAAAGCGCCATCCAGCTTTAAGCATCATTTACGCAAAAACAGTAGCCTACACACGAATGAAACTTTGTGTAACTTTAGTTATGAACCGCATAGCTACTCCTGTCCCTACTACAACAACCAGGTTTCCCATAAACAATGCAAATAAACACGTTGCGGCGGTAGAATTTGCCTTACTACAGATCTCGCGGCTTAAATGTATAATGGACAAAGCGGTATTTCTACATTCAGGATTTTAGCTTGCGCAAAATGCATTGCAACACAGAATGAAATGGCTATCACAAAAATGGGAAGGAAAAAGTAATCCACAAAACCTCGTGTTTTTTCTCTTCGTCTCTCAACGTGAACCCACTACTGGGAGCTAAGAAGTCGCCAATTTCATTTTCCAATTTTGCCTCAAAACCCAAATGGCATGCCGAAATCCGAGGAGCCCAGCTCTTATTTTCATTGCAAAGTAGCGCTCAACTGATTCATCAAATCCCTTAGCCCGTCTTAACATTACATAACATTCACCCTCTAAAAGCCATCCGCATTCAGGAACTACAGCTAAAATTCACATCTCTTCGTCCTTCGTGATCGCAACGTTCATTGATTCGCTTTCTCCTTACCTGTTGATTAAATTGCAATAGTCTGCAGTCTGAAAGATGGTGGAGCTTTGGCGTGAGCCATGAACCGTCTTTGTGTTGTTTGTTTGTTGATCTCGGGGAATTATTTCTTTTTATAGGGATGTAAGATTTCGAATTGCTCCTGTACACGTGAAATCTTGGGTGACTGTGTTTAATAGTCAAAACGCCTGAGTCTGGGCTGAAAAAAGGAGGTTGGATTTTGCAGTGATCTCAGTTCTTTATCAGAAATGTTATCGCTTGTCAGGACCTCAGACTCCAACCATTACGTCAGTTTCAAGACACCAACACTATTAATATCAAGAAGCCCTTGCGGAGGAAAGCGCCACCCTAGAGCGCGCTCTCTTAAAGGGACAGTGGCCGCTAAAACAGCTCCTGCACTACCGTGCAACTTCACCATAGACTTCTGAAGCAGCACGCTGCGATAAGTCATCTACATTATAGGTGAGAATATGCACTTTTGTAATTTACATAAACCAAAACAATCTCAAACCTTTCTCGCCACTAAAAACGTAAAAGAACTGAAACCAAATAAGTGAAACGAAACACAGTGGCATGGGAACGTTTACTGACAGGTAGTAATTTTTGCATGCAGTATAATTAGCAGAACCCAGCAGTAGATGTTTTTGACAACTTTGATGGTAGCTGACATGAAATATGTTTGGGAAGCTGATATGTCCTGTGGTGTGACATGCTAAACTGCATCTGGAACTATTTGAAACGGCATTTTGCTTATTTTTCGTATAATCTTATATAAGCTTTTCATGAACTCATATTAATTGAGAGACTACATAAAATATTTGTACTTTGAAAAAATTTATTAGACACACGCAGATGCGTTTAAAATAAACCACTGAAGGCAAAAGGGTGTACAAAACCAGATAACCTTAAAGAAACAGTGGCTTATTATAATTCATATACTGTCCATTATATATGTATACATTTTATCCTTAAATCTTGACAGTGAAAAAGTTATGTCCTCACTACCAATGAATTTGCATCTAATATGACAGTGTGTTGATAATAAAATCTATAAACTATAAATGTTTAATTTTTGTGAACATATATCTACCATAACATAATCAAACATAACTGAGAACTAGCTTTGTTGACGTGTGTATAAATGCACATAGTAATACAGAGCATATGATATTTTGAAACGTTCATATGGTTTTGTGGTATAGGTGCTTTACTTGTACTGACAGCATGTAACTGCATTTTAAATGTACCTCTGTTCTTATCCATGACAAACCATAAACCGTAAGTCCAACGGTCCATAATTACAAGTCCTGTCCACAATAACAAGTTCAAGATGAACCAGATGAACCAACAACTTGTTGTCAAACACACACTTACTAAAGAAAACACAAACCAAACTTAATGTATCTAACTGATCAGTATTGTTTTTATTGTATTTTATGTAGATGCTTTATATACACCAAGACTTTTAAATACACTTATATATATTATATATATGTCAGTTACAGCAATTTAATTTTACCGTATCTGTATAGAAAATATATAAAAGATTTATCCAAGATTTATCCATTACACATGCTTTTTAATGTTGTAATATATTATGATTAAAATAATATCTAGATTAAAGGATTACATATGTTTGATTTGTGGATTAAAGACATGAAAGTACTGTTGAATTCTGGGAAAGCTTGTTGATTTATGAGCAAAAATAATCAACCATACGAAATGATTGTTTTGTTTGTGATTGTTTTTATTATTTTATTTTATTTCTTAACAAATGTATTTACATTTTAAAAATTTAAATGAAAAAAAAAGTAGATGTGAGAAAATGTTTTTTGTCCAGTATATGTGCATTCCTTCTTCACATTATTTATGATTTTTTTACCATAAAAAATACATAAATAAAACAACTACTACTCAAGTCCCACTTCAAAACATCAATAATCAAAGTCAGTCAACAAAAATGAACTGGCTTTGATTGTCAACATTTAAATGATGTTTTCGGGGGTTTTACCATAAAATGAAAATAGCATTCCGAGAAGAGAGCATAGGAACTCCTTTCCATTTTTCCCATGTTCCCTGTAGTAACGGTGGGCCCACATGTATACAGATTCATCCGGCGACGTTCCACTCGCTGATTCAAAATCGGTATGTTTAAACAGTATACGCAACATACATGTTCAGCCAATATGAATTTCATAGATTATATTATACATTTCTATCATCTCCCTGGGGAATACCACATCATACTGGCATACCAGTCCAATCACTTAATGCATGTTTGAAGGACTCCATGTATGTTCCCTGTAATCTCTTACCACCACAAGATACTGATGGAAGTTTCTTGGAGATGAAACCTGAGCAGTGAAGTCAACGTTGTTTATTTCTTGTACAGATATCATGCCACAAGGTGGACGTCACAGAAATATTTTTAGTGCTGCTGGTTACATTCTGCTAGACTTATTACATACTGTGGAAGTTGGCTCCAGCGCTGTCCCCTATCTCAGCTTGATACTGTTGCAGTATAGCTTTTCCTCTAACCAAGCTAACGGCCAGACTCATCATGTGTCATATTTAGAACATCTCAAGCGTAGGAGACAGCCCTCCATTCAGCCACTGCCCGCCTCCTGCAGTATGAGCATTACAATAAAACATACAGCTACAATATACTCTCTGTATTCCTCCACACTCGCAACTTTAGAATGACGACATCAGCTGTGTTTAACAGTAGGCACATCTGAAGATGATTTGGGCGATGTACTGACTTGCGTATTTCATTTAAAACACTAATCCGAGTAAAGTGAAGAAATAGCTGAATTTTAATGCTTGGATTTAGTTACCCAGCGAACAATTTTAGGTTGTAAGAACGTTTGCCTAACATTTCAATTAAGTAACAAAATGTTTAAAAAATACTTACGTACTTTGAAAGTTCAAAGAATGTCCAAATTGTCCAGTTTTTTAGATATTGCATTAAAGGTATTGCTTGGTTATAAGAACATTATTCAAACGTCATTTAATTCTATAACTTCCTTAAACGCGCCACTTACTATCTAAAAATAACATTTTTGATATATGATATATAATGTTTATAAACGTTTTACTAATGTTATGGCAAGAACATGTTTTGATATCTTTAAGATAACCTTTGGATAATGTTGTTAACCAGGCAATGTTCTGAAAACTCTCTCTGTTAGCTGGGCAGTAGATGGATATTGCACATAAAACACATTGTGTCCTAAGTGGCTGCATATCCTCTTTTGTATCTGTTTTACTGTGTGCACTGTATTAATTACTTTAATATTATATGTAATATAATATATGTGAATGTTCTTCAATCTCACCAATTTCCTCTTACAACTTGTTTGATAACAAACATTTTTGTTTTTCTTGACATATTGCAGGTAGATTAAAAAATAATTATGTCGTATATATTAATGCAGATTAGATTTTATTCAATTCTAGTAATGCATTTCACTTTGTGATTGGTGATTAAATTGTTGTCTTGACAACCTTTTGGTCCGACTTTTATTTTTTAATAAAAAGTTAGTGCATGGTCTCTTGTATGTATTCAGCACTTGTCCTCAATCACATACGTATGCACAGCACAATGAACACAGAGTAAGAAATTTTAAATATGCGAAAAACATTTTTATTTGTTTTGTGTGGGCTTGTACATCACAATCCCAAAGTGCATCACCTGTGTGTGATAAAATTGCATATGTGGAACAAATGTGTTTTAAAAAAGCGACGTTTTCAATTCTACCATTCAGTTCAACCATGGAGCATAAATGGAATTTGCCGAGTGTAACTTCTGAATAAAAAGGAAATTTGAACCGGAAGAACAGCTCAAGGTGATTCTTTCACTTTGCCGTTTCACTTCACGGAGCAAAATAAGAGATTCACGGAGGGCCCGAATAAAAACAATTTTATACTTGAGTAAAACATTTCTGCATGAATAATTATTTTATTTCCCTCACTCCCACAAAAACAAAAACACAAGATGAGCAATACACTTGCACAGTGTCACATGAATAATAGCTGTCATTTGCGTTAAATGTTGACTCACTAGAAACCTTTTTCGTCCAATTATTGGTGAAGCTGGTCTGACTCAAATGAGCTTAGCATAGAGTGAACCATGTAGGCTAGTTAAACAGGGGAAGAGCTAAACCCCTAGACCTCCTTAACCAACCAAAACCTAGACAGAGATAAACTACAGTAAAGAAAACAGAGAGTGGTTTCTACATATCTGTATTCACTGTGTGAACAATTATTAGACCGCTAGCAAAGATGTACACAGTTCAGAGGCGAGAGCATCTTTACAAATAAAATTCTGACAGTAAGTGATAATATACTGTAAATTATGTAATTGTATGGAAACTGTAATTTCATCATAACATTTTTAAGCAATTGAACTTCTGCACATACAAAACTCATGAAATAATTTCAGCTGAGTCACTTGCTTTTGATCTGAATCTCATGATCTGAAAGCATATGCTTAAAAGTTTTAAAATAGTTTTGTAGAAAAAACATGTGGGAACTTCTTCAATACTGTTTAAAAGCATCTCAGGGTGATGCCTCAGAAGATAGGTGTAATAAAATGCCAAGAGCACAGCCTTGCAAATTCTAGGCAAAAAAAATTGCTATTTTGAAGATACTATAATCTAAAACAGCTTTTATTTATTTTGGTTATTATTTATTTTTTAGTCCCACCACAACATGTGTTATTCATTGGTTTTGATGAGTTTAATATTATTCTAAAATGTAGAAAAAATATTAATAAACATTTAGAAAATGACACTAAACTTTTGGCCGGTAATGATTTTTTTATCCCTGCGTTGTTAGTTTGTATTGGAAACAGTTTAAATAATTTTCTACACACTCATACATAAAAAGGCAGTAATGTTTTACAAGGTGATTTGCCAAGGCAAGATACTTCGCATACAAGCGAATTTTTTAAGCAGCTTGCAGAAATTTTAGTAACCTTTTTTTACTAGCGTGCTGTAAGCATTTTCAATTCATTTGTATAAAAGTCAAGAGTCATGCTTGATTGGTCGATTATGGGACTGATGGCACAGTTCTGGCATTGGTCGGCGGTTTTCTTCCACTGCACTGGAAACGCATGACAATATTCTCTTGCTTTAAACATCAGGTGTTGTAAAATATATATAGCGAATCCATTATTTACTTTTCCGCTGGGACTGTGCTGTTTGTACACTAGAGGGTGCGTACAGTAATTTTGCCTATAAGAAACACAAGCTCAATTTTGGAAGTTATTTTAGTGTTTAATTAAACAACAAGTTTGCATATTCTAGTTTGGGATCATCTAGCGATTCTTTAAAACTTGTCGTTAACGCCAAGCCTAAAGTCAAATTCCCCTTTAATCTGCATGCCATCTGTTACTGCTGTTATTTCCATTCATAAATCCATCTCCTACAATGTTCAATTTAAGAAACTAAAGCAATTTTATATTAAGCTATAATTATAGTTTCCTCACCAATGGCAGTTAGATGACAGTTGCCCGGCAAGTCCACTTTGCCTAAAAGTTGCCATGCAACCGTTTGGTCAACATTTTTATTAGTAATATTACTTAAATTAGTAATAAATGATTTATTTCTAGATTGTATTGCTTGTACAGCTTTGACGTTAGATTCGACACTGGCAAAAATCAGTACCTGAACTGACCTTCCCATTTAGGAGGCCAGTAAGTGACAACATGTAATATCCCTTTAAGAGAGGTTCCCCCTGAAGTGGCCTTTCCAGCCTCTGCTTCATGATCTTACAGTGTTATCAGTATTACTGGCAGGTCTACATGAGTTCACTCCAGTCATTCTTCTCTTTAGGATGTCCTAATATAAACCTGTATGACTTCAGTCATTTCCAGCATGCATTGAAGTGACGTCTCTCCTTATTTCTTTATTTCTTAGTCAATTTCGAACACTCATGACCCATAGAACTTTATAAGCCTCCAGGAGATGGTGCCTTCCACACACACACACACACACAAACGTGCTGCACAGAGACAAAGTGAGGATACTAATGGATTCTGCAGCACTTTAAATGATGAAAAGTGGCAGGGCAGTGAAGGTTCATTCCAGCTTTGGAGAAGATGAGCAAGACTTCAAAAGAAAGCACTAAGATAAATATTCCAAGTGGTTCAGATCTGTAACTGATTGGGTACTGTGGAACACATCTTAGGTTTCCACCAATCTGAGCACATGCAGGTGTTAAACACTATTTCTCTTTGATTAGCTAGCAGCTCTAGGGATTCTCTAATGTTACCGAGCAATCTATACGGCTGCTCGGCAATAGATGCTGACAGAGCTTTTTATCTGATACAATCTGTAACAGTCTGTCTATCTATCTAAACTCTATATATAGCCTATATTAGTTTTACTTACGTTTTTAAATATATATGGAGCAGCTCAGTGGGTACTGTTGCCTTACAGCAAGATGGTCAGATTGAGTCCCGAGCCAGGAGACCTTTCTATGTGGAATTTGCATGCTTTCCCTGTATCAGCTTTCCCCTGTCAGCTTTGCAAACACCCCCATCATCCCTGTTCAGCAATAACATTCTTATTTGTAGCTTGTAGAAAGCAGACCTGCTGTTTTAGTGGCATCTCTGTTTGTTCAGCCTGTATGAAAGCGAGAGAAGGAATACCAGTGGGAAAAAGTGTGTGTGTGTGTGTGTGTGTGTGTGTTTACAGTGAGCGGTTACTTTTGTCTGCATACCAGTGGAAACAAGTAACTGGTTAAGCTGCAGGTGACTCATCATATTGCATCACGCTAATGGCACAGGGGTTCTGATATGAGCAACCCGCCAGATGCATTTATCATGCACGCTGCACCTCCTCTTTAATCACTCGCATGAAAAAATGCAACGATAAATTACGTGTTCATACAACGACAAACGATTAAATAAAATGCATTAGGCAGGGAATGTGTTGAAGTAAATTAATCTTGCTCCCTTTTTAACTGTCACTGATTTGCTGTAATTCTGGTTACGATTTACATTATCTTCAACACACTGTATACAAGAAAATTAAAACCAAGAAAATGATAGAGAGAGTGCAAAGAAGGTGAGTCACCAAACAGAAGGATCCAGTCAAGGACAGGGCTGGTCGATTTGTTTTTGGCACATTACCAATAATAATAAGCCTGTACAGTGCTGCATTCATTGAGCTACCGAATCTGAATGCTTGCCTGCAATAACAACACATCAGTTAAGGCTTATCAGATATCTGTTCTGGACTGTAAATGTATTGTATTTTCTGCTGATAAATAATGAAGGGAAAAGACACCAAGAGGCGAGACACGGTAATGACATGTGCTGTGATGGGAGATGACAATGCAACTGAGCGTCTGAGTCACTTCCTTGTGGTGAGCATCATATTTAAGCATGAATCTCCACTGGTTGCTTCCTGTTTATGCGTCTGCCTCAAACGTCAAATAGAAGAGACCAGAAACCTCATAGCTGTAACATGAGTAAATTGACACAAGTCATTTCGGGAACTATAAGGTGTTGAGTCACAAACTAAACAAATGTGTGTTTTGTATAGCGCAGGTTTTGCATGCCTGTTTTACACACGTAGTCTAAAAGTAAAATAAAAACATATGATAAATATTAATAGTAATAGCTATTGTGTAAACAATTATACAACACTACCATACAGGAGCCTTTTCATAATTGTTCAAATAATGGTTTGATGTTTTGTATGCCACTTTTTAATGATTTGCTGTTGGTGTAAATGGTTACCCCCTTTCAAAGATAAAGTACATGCCATTCAGACATCTGACTTTCAAATGTTAGATACAAAAATAAATCTACCCTGACTTCAATGACTGTAAATGAATAATGAGACAACTAGCCCCCGTCTCTCCTAAATGTTGGTGGTAAAAAAACAAATGAAGGAGAGAGAGAAACGCACGTGCACAGAGCAGAGGAAAGTGATCAACATCTCCACATCAGGACAGAATTTAGCCAGACGCTCCCTTGCTTAACAAAGGCTAGCGTCATTAGCATCACGCTCTATCCGTGCTGAATAGTTTCTACTGTAGGTCATCGCAGCACATCACGCGGCGCGAGAATCCCGATCGGCGGAGCCACACGTCTGCGCTAATGTAGAAAATATGCTCTTAGCTGCCTGCTGTACAGGATGGAGCCTAGAAGGAAATCGGAGGGGCGTCTTAAGTAGCTGCCAGGCCAGCGATGCGGGACCCTTTCCAACAGTAACTGAGTTACGGAGGTGAACTGGGACAGCTGATATGCCCTCTGATAATTCTCGGCATTATGGGCCATTTCCCACTCCAATCGCTCTCCATGAGTGAGAGGAGAAGTGACTGTTACATTAAATGATGATGGAAGGGGTGAGCGAAAATCCATTCGGGTTTCATAGTCAATTCTGAAGTTTATTTTTTAGTTGATCAGTGAGACTGAAACATAAATAAATAAAGCTATTATATTCACCATGTAATCAAAATATACTATTCTTATTTCTATGGAATATTGCAGTGTTTATTATAAACGACTTATCCACGCACGTCACTGTTTTTTTTTTCTAATTTATGTGCTGTCGTAATCTTTAATAAAAATCTGAAAATGTACTTTCCTTCCGGGACGCCAAACTATTCTTTGATAGTGTCAGTCTGACAGCTTAGGCGGAGCCAAAGCCATTAGCCACTCCCCTCCAACGATCATTCTACCGCTACAGTAGCTTTAACACACCTACTTTTCTACAGCCATTCAATTTCCTGTGAAAAAACAAGCCACGCCCTCTATTTGTTTCACTTTGAATGACATCAGACATCAAGTCAGTTGCAACTTCCAGTTCATAAGACAACAAAAAATAAACAAACCTAAACCATCATCCTGAGAAAATATCTCTAAATCTGTTTGGCATTGTTATCCTAAAAATGATTAATTTTAATATTGTAAGTATTTCCAGACATTTGTCCTCCACAATGTCTACTGTAACTCTTTTTTTGCATGTCTGATTCCAACCTGATTATTTTTTTAAATCATGGCCATTGATTTTTGCAATCTATTCCCAACCATGTTCAAAAAAGGTTTGAAATCCAATTTAAATATGATTTCTGGAGATGCATTTCATACTGCAATATAAAAATTCTGGAGTTAGTAATTCAGAGTGTCAGATATATTCAATGTCACACAGTACACATAATAATTATGAGGCATCAAAAAGCAAAGCTGCCCACCTGCATACGCATACATCTGTTTTTCCTATATTGCCGGGTTGCTGCAACTATTTGCTGTATTTCACTAGGGAGGCCTGCAGACACCCACCAATATGTATATTTGTCAGAAAATGAAATTTCTGCCACTAAACACACACATTCGATTTCACCACCAGTAAATAATACTGCAGACAAAGATCAGATTGGAAAAACATGCTGAAACTGAGGGAAAACAGCAGCTCTGAAAGACATGTCACAAACTTTTTGCAGCAATGGCACTTCCTCCATCCACAGCCTTCTGTCACCTGTAGACATATTCTTTCCTTTCATTCTGAATGAGGGATTTTCACCTCTCTGGCTGAGCGGAGGACAAAAAGCTATTGCACACATCCTTCAGAGTGATTTGGCCAGCTTATTCAGTACGTTTGCAGTAAAAGCCACAAGCTGCCTCTTTACTGCCACCTCTGTTTGAAACATGACATTACAGGTTACTTTATGCACTTTTACATATTACATATGTATTACATATGTTGAAGTCAAACGAAGCCAAACTGACATTTCCTGGGAAATCTGACTTGACAGCCCAAATTATAAATCATTATTATAAACCTACTGTTGGGAATCAGGGTAAGGTAAGGAGATCATGTTGAACACAAATGAGTTATGGAGCAAGAACATGACAGATCAGTGTTCATTTTTAACCTCCAAAACAGTAACGAATTGCAGCTTTAAAGAGATCCTCACTCTCTGTTCTGTTTCTTGCACTTTATCACCTGCATTATTTCTTCTCATTAAACTTGATTGAAAGCGTTGGCTTCTGATGGGCTGGTATGATTTACACCCTTCTACTAACCCCAATCTACTTCTTACCCAACCCGTTATTGGCTGAACCTCGCCGGCAAGGTGATTGATTTGTACGATAGCCTACCCCGTCATGGCTCTCAGCTTTTACTCTCCTCTCAATGGCCAGAGATTTCCCCAGGGGCAGTTTCTGACTCTCCGGCTGGCTGCTTGAATATCCCTCATTGCTGTAATTGAAACAGGTTTTCTTGGCCTGCCTCCATTAAATTGTGTCTGAGTGAATTTTCTTTGTTCTTTGATCCTTGCAATTAGCTCCAGGACTTCATGTCCTGTCAGGAGGTGGCAAGAATTATTTGATATCTCACTCTGCCTTCGCGCGAGTCTTTCCGTCGGTCTCGCGGGCGGCTTTGCCATTCCTTTATCTTTCCTTTTTGCTCGCGCCGTTTTCTCTGCGGTTCGAAAGGCAATAAGAAAGAAACTAAACATGGCCCCATTTTCCAGGCAAGGGCAATTGAAAGAAACATCATCTTTACTCTGCCAGTGACTGAGCTGTAAATGGATGGTCTCCAGTATCAATCACATGCCACGTTCGAGGGAAAAGAAACGGCTATCATCAGTGTTATATAATGCAGCACCCGAGCAGCCCCGCGCACTGATGGCAGCGATCTGTTTTCTGGACATTGTGTACCGCCGTATAGGAACCATGGTTGGAGCACATAACATGTGCCATAGATCTGCTGGCAGACATCAAAAAGACAATGTAATCTTTTAGAGAAGAAGAGGAGAAAAAACATGCGGAAATGTCTCCTGCACAGCTGTAGCGGGCGGGCAGGCGGCCAAGCGAAATATGCGGACCTGCCAAAGTGAATTACACCCATGAAACAGGGGATCGTCTCTGCTGGTCCCGTTAGTTACTTGGTCAAAGCATAATTGATTTGAGTAAGGGAGAACCTGATTGTTTTGAAAGACACTCAACCGCACATCCAAAATGAATCATAAATTTAGCATTTCATGGAGTAACGTCGCTGATTTTCCCACGTTCGTGGAACACTGTAACTTTTGTGATAAGGAATACAGAAAAACAAAAATACTGTAACAAAGTTTTGAACCAAAAATGACATGGTTAACTTGACAGACGGTTGCTCGATTAGTCGCAAGAGTTGCAAAACTTTAACACGTTCGGAGACATCTCTTCTGATGTATGGGCGTTTTCTGAGGCGATGTTTTCTGGCGGCTGCCAGGACGGGCCGATCGCTCTGAGGAAGCGCCGCATCTGACAAACCCTGCTGACTTATCTCTGCTATGGCTCTTCCCCACCCTTCAAAACACTGGAGATGGATTTTCTGTTTTAAGAGCTGTGGTCACAGTAAGGCAATACTTTCAGGCACGCACAGCCCAGCCGCCAGTCACATCTCAGACTGGGGACGGCCCTGCTCGCAAACGCTGCTTGTCTTCCGAGACCCTACTGGAAAACTGTACACGGCTAATTAAACAGAACAGAGGGAGGAGATGGTAAAACCTCATCAAACGAGGGCCGTTCAAAGTCAGGGAACAAGTATTAAAATGTGAAAGACCAGAGCGAGGTGGGTATGTCCGCACATAAGAAATAAGAAGTGAAAATAACTACGACAATGAAAAAAGGGCGATATTTGTTCCCATAAACGCGAAGCTTTCTTCGCTCGCACGCCTGCCCGTCCGGTGCTGCCGGTCACAGCCGTAGCTATTCCAAGCTAATGTCTTTTACAGCGCGCTTCTCTTTGGCCCGTTTGAACCTGCATTGTTATGGGCTGGCAGGCCACAGTCTTCATGAGAAGGCAAGGGAACCCTGGGCCGACTGATGTCTCTGTGGTCAGCCTGTCTGACCGTGAGGTTCTCTTTTTTTAGATTTATGGCTGGGCTGACTCAAACTTGGCTCGCAACAGCAAGCCACAACTTTCCAGCCCGGAGCGACAGAGCTGACCACTACAACGCTGGTCAGTCACAACAGAGCCAATGGTAGCCATTTGGTGAGCAAATGGTGTACTCAACACAGTGTCACTTTTGTAATAATTACAGCTTAACACAGTGTCACTATTGTAATAATTACAGCTCGGCTGTTTCTTTAGGGCTGGAGGATGATAAAGTTATAAAGGTCTCAAAATGATTTTTTATTTATTTTGTTTTTGTCAGTTCTTTCAGTGGCACACTCATCTTGCAAAAAACAAGCATCAGTTCTCTACACTGTGCTTTGTGTAGAGGAACCCACAGCATAGAAACCGAAGACACAATGCAGATAACTCATTCAATTGTGCACTGTGATTCACATTTTAGAATTCACAACCCTAATGTGACACATCACTGCACTACATCACTGTTTATTACAAAAATCAAAGTTAACTTTTCACATATGAAGCCAGACGTCCACAAAACCCCAAAAAACGTAACTTTCATTAACACTATTTAAAACGTACCAGAACAAAACTTCAAAAGAAAAGAGCTCATGATTTAATTTGTAGCTCCAATGATTCCCCACATTTACATAGAACCAAATAATACACAAAATAGCTTAAAACTAGAACTACTAGTTTAAGTAATTTTTTTATTTAAAAAGTTTAAACAGAAGCAAATAACCTGTAAGCGGTATTAGGGCGGAACTTTACAACTCAACAGGTATTTGATTGTGCCCGCAAAATGATCTTTGTGAACCTTTCGTTACCCAGCGAACAGGGAACGTTTTCAGAACGATGGCTAACATTTGATCAAAGTGTTAAAAAAATGTTCTTTCAGTAATGTTAGTAGAACCTTTATTAAAGTTATATATCATATATCAAAAACATTATTCTTAAAATGTTAGTGGAATGTTTTAAACACATTACAGAAATGAAGTTTGAATGGTATTTTCATAACCAAGCAATAACATTACAATGTTTAAAAACCGGCTGTTTTGAAAGTTCCTAGGACATTCAAAATAACATTTTAACGGAAATGTTAGGGAAACGTTATTAAAACCCAAAACTGTTAGCCGAGTATCTCCCAATATGCTTGATGAGCAAAACCTCTTCTAGCCTGCAATGAGATGCATTATGAATAGCTGTGATCTACATTCAGCATGTGAAGAATGAGTTTCAGGTCTGGTTACCAGTAAAGAGTAATGAACTGTACATACCAGTGGAGCAGGAGGCTGCCCCAGGGAAACTTTCACGGAGGGATGGGTTGCAGAAAGAGCCGATGACAGCGTTTCACTGAGGAAAATATGCTTGTTGATTGCAAAATAATCCAGAGCAGATGAAGCGGCAAATTTTCAACTCCTTTAGCATTTATCAAACACAAAGCAATGTGTCTTAAGCCTTCCTGCTGTCTCACACACACCCAGAGCTGCAGCAGGGGAATTCACCTGCAGTTAGACAACAGTTATGACTGAGCTACACGCTGCATTGAATCAGTACAAAACCTTTCTGGAAACTTCTCTTCCATGCTGTAAAAATCCATTTATCTGCTAAATTTGAACTGCTAGCTGTTATGGAACATGGTGTTTGGTTATTAGCTGGTCCAAATTGGTAGACTGTCTTTGATCATGATACAATCAATGGTCAAGCACTTTGAAACAGCTAGCATAATAAAAACAGAATTCCAGCTAACAGGATATATTCTCAGAACATTGGCTAACATTCTTTAAAATTCCCTCAAAGTTATCAAAAACATTATTGCAGTAATTTTAGTAGAACATTTCCTTAATGTTATATATCAAACAAAACTTAGGTAGAACATTTTAAAATGATACAAAATTAAAAAAAAAATGTTTGAATGGCTTTCTTATAACCAAGCTATAATGTTAATACAACGTGTAAAAAAAGTGGACATTTTGAATATTTCTACAAAGACCTATATGATTGTTGGGTTGTATTCAAAACTTCCTGAAATACTGTCCACGTGATTGAAGATTCCATCAATAAACACAGAAGTCTTGAACAAGGTGTAATGTGATCAGTAATGTATGTATTGCCTGTATACCACATGCCTCTCCATTATACAGCCCAGACAAGTTGTCAAAGCATTATGGCCGTAGGCTAAAACACACTTTGCTTAAAATCATTAACATCCACATCAGGTCCATGTCATCTTATATCAATTCAACTACCAGGGGATCAATAGCTCCAGCTGAACAGTCTGTGAACTTGAATGACTGTGGACTTAAAAAAATGAATGAATCAATAGCAAACAAGATATTGATCCGGCAAACAGCTTATGATTCATTCTTTATTCCAGAGCCTTTTGTGAATGACTAATGAATCAGCACAACAAGTTACTCGGTCATGAGTAAACAATTTGAATCATAAATTTACAGCACTAAAACATGTAGTAAGCTATAAAATAACGGGGAATTTTGTCCTCCCCCCACTGCTGTACAGTACATTCCTTTAATTCATATCAAAATCAATATACCTCACTGAAAACAACAGTAAACAAAGTAGATAAAGCAAATAACGTGCTACATAATCAAGGCGTTTTAAATGAGGTATGAGAAGTTTTTTCCTATCGATGGAGGTGGTGTAATTTGTATATCGTTTGTAACGTCTCTTCATGCACACTGCATCTCTCTGGCTCAGAATCAGGAAACGGATTTCTGTACCACAATAAGCGTTTTAAGATCACAGCTGATTTCTGAAAGCTGCCCTTTTCTTCAGGGCCCTCAAAAAAACAAAACTCCTTTTGCACCTCTTTTGCACCTATTACTAGTACCTCTTTTTGTTTCCTAAATGCTCACGGATTTTGAAAGAATACAGTTTTTTATTTTTGGTGAGGCAAAAGGTTTTTTTTAAACATGAGCCCTGAAGATTTTGGTTTATCTGATAAAGTGTTGCTTTCAAGGGGCTCTGCACAGTTGAACAGCTTGCAAAAGCAGAAACTTTCCCTAACATACTAGGAGTTGATGTTCTGCTATGTATTTATTTACTGAGCAGACAGTTTTATTTAAAGCAACTAACAAATAAAAAATAATGCAACAAGACAATAGTCTTAAAAGTGGTGTAATACAAAGGTAGATAAAATTGCCCTTCAGGTCACTGTTAAATAAAAAATGATGTGTTTAACAAAATACTTTGTTTGCAAAAACAGTGATATTCCGTGATAACCCAGCTATTCCGTGTTAGCAAGTTACCACAACAAAAATGTGCTTGATGAATCGGAGCTTGCGTAGCAACTTACTTTTGTGAAGTACACAATGTTTTTAAATTCACGTCTGAGGTGTGAACATGTTTGATTTATGTTTCAGAACTAAATGTGACAGTCTCGTCAAGTCATGTTAACCACAGACCTTCATTTACTCTGAAAACTGAAAACTGCTGTTCAAAAACTCCAGAAAATTCCAGAGGGATCTCGTGGCTCTAAAGTGCTAATCTTCATCCAGGTTTTACAGCTAGAAACTGCCCAGCGCTATATTAATATTTACTGTTCTGAGGCGTAACTACAGAAAGCTGATTAACAGACATGCGCAGCATGATGGATATTAAAAAAATGCTAGCATGAAAAATATTATACGCCATGAAATACCATCTGACTGGCGCCAAATGCAGTGAGATTACCCAGATAGTTTCATACCTCATTGTAAAATATCAAAAGGCGATTCATCTGTCCATCAGCCCTTTTCTTCAAGCTGCTTTGAATTATAAACTGGGTTTGTTATATTTACAGATAAACATATTTTCATCCTTGAGCTAAATGGCTTCTTTTCATCTTCAGATGTATATGTATATTTCAGAGCTGACACTGATGAATGGTTTAGCAGGGCGTTCGTAACTCACAAGAGCACGTGGCTTTCGGCCTGCGTGAGGCCCGGGGCCTCTGCAAAGGAAATTCCAACAAAGGTTCACAAACTGTCATTAAGTTCATCCATCTCTGCCCATTCACTGCGACCCACCATCACAAACACTCACGACAACAATGCCAGTGTGGTTTTCCCATAAAACGACATAAAACAGGGAAAGAACGAGAGAAAGAGAGGGAGGGAGGGAATGCGAGAGAGGTAGAAAAAAAGACATGGCGGGCCTCGAATTACAGGCCCTGAGCAAAACTGATTGTGCTCAGATCTAAAGGAAGCTTGAGGCCAAACTTCATCTTTAACTTATTATGTATCCAAGAGGAAAACCGCATCTCAAAATGCCAATGTTGGGCTCTGACATTTGCTTCTGTCTTCATTTACATTCTAGCTTTGACGGGAAAAAAATAAAATCTTTTCGCAGGCAATCCGGTTTCCCGCATACAGTTTAAATGTAAAGACTTGACGGCATGGAATCCAGAAATCAATAGCAGCAATTTACAAAATAACAAAATAGCGGTTTTATAGCGAGTTTGGCATTTGCTGTAAGCACGGCATCAGAACCAATTCATTTTTTCATATCTTGATCAATATAGGGAGTTGCGCTTAATGCATCACAAATCTACGTTTAACGTCACAGGTTTTTGAGATCTTAAACCGAAAACTGTCAGTATTCAGAAAACGTAACTTGAAACTATGGCATTTCCCTTCTCTAACCTAATCCAATTTCCCAGCATTCCCTTCTTCTATAGGTGAATAGGTCCTGCTTGGATGTACCGTAAGTGGAAGGCAATGGCAATAAGTCACATGCTGAAAGACAGCAGAGAGAGAAAGAGAGATAGAGACAGAGAGATAAAGAGAGAGAGAGAGAGATAAAGAGAGAGACAGAGATAAAGAGAGAGACAGAGAGAGAGGCAGAGAGAGAAAGAGAGAGACAGAGAGAGAGGCAGAGAAAGAGAGAGAGACAGAGAGAGTACAGTCTGATAGAGAGTGCTGGTGGATATTTGATTACAGCTTTCAAATATGAATCAAGCCCATTTACCTATTCACCACCTAATGGGGAAAGCGCTGCTTCATTCACAGCAAAATAAAGAGCACAGCAGAGCTCATCCTCTTGTATAATGACTCCCTGCGAGGAGACAAACTTAATGAAACAGTGAGAGATCCAGAGGCAGAGACTCACTTAACCTCACGATTCCCTGCAGCCGCCTAATGAGTCAATTCTGCCCAATGAAGCTTGCGGTGAACTCCAATAATGGTATGGATATGACCAAAATGATTGTGAATGTATATTGTGCCCTGTATATTACAGAATCTCCCCTTATTTAGGCGAACAGAATTGCGTGCTATATTAAAACCGTACGGGACGTGGTTTGTTCTGTATGTAATCTGAGGCAGTTTAAAATATGTACAGTCATTTTCTACTGTTATAATTTGCTTGGGTAGAAACTCAAATAATATGCATGTAATGGCGTGTGACACTTCAGCGTTAAAATGAAAATAAATGTCTTTTTTAGCGACAGATGGAATGAAGTCATGCTAGTGGGGCAAAATCAAACATGATGCTTCTTAAAGACATTCTAGTATTTAATTCAGTCAAGCACCATATATCTTTATTTATGAATATAAATTGCCAGGCACATTGTTACTGTGTAACATATTAAAAGTTCCACTAACTACTTAAGAATAATTTAATTTTGAGATACACAATATATATATATATGTAAAAAAATGTTTTGGATGTCTTTTGAGTGATCTTTGAAAGAACATTTAGAGAATGTTCGCCAACGTTCTGAGAATGTTCCCTGTAATGAGGGTTGTCACATGGTTTCTTAAATCTCAGGGTTTGTCTCTTATATTTTGTTAAATTTGGCATTCCTAATTGCATCATATGTACCAGCGAGGTACCAAGAGACGAAACAGATGGAGAACAGTCGTTACTGTTTGTAATCTCACAAATGTGGGTCCGAACCGCAAACGAGGGTAGGTGCGCTCTCACTAAAGCTCATGAGGTCATTTCGACTCCTGAATAGCACAGAAAGAGATTTATACCTTCTTTTGTGGCTAAACACTTTCCAGCACAGAGCTATACCCGGAGCAGCGCTGGATTAACCCACGCGTCGGAAAGTGTGAAGTCATTAGGAAATGCCCAGTTTTCTCAGCTAATGACAGGAGGAGTAAACGCTAGTGGTTTCTGAGCTCACACAAGGCCTCACTTTCCCTCAGACTCAAGCTGCCCTCGCCAAACAAAACAACAGCGCTCTGTGAGACCAGACGTGCGGAGAGCCCGCCCGCCCGTCCCACGGACTCATTTGGAGCGGAGAGTCTAATTATGCTCGATTTTGTAAGCCCCATATTATGCAAATTGAGCTGAGGTCATGTTATGTCAAAAGAGCTTCAATTTTGACTGCCGAGGGCACAAGTGAAACATGGTGACCAGACGGGCCCGCTCGTCGACGAAAGCGTCTCCTGTCCACACTGCGGTTATGAGCGAGCATGTATTAACAGAACACAGTCCAGTCAGTGTTTGATTATTCACAATGTTTCTGGTGAATAAACATTTACCGTCAACCAATTGCACTGCAGTGACCCCTTGGTAGGAGGCGGCACTGTGTTCAAGAGGTTTTGCTACAGGAAGATACTGTGCGATTTATTTGAATGATGAAAATGTGTGAGCGCAATGTGTGAGCGCAGATATAGACCTGTGACCTCATTATCCAGCCCGTGTCATTTTTTAGACACTACTTAACAGGTGCAGTATTTCCGTAGACTGTAACTATAACTCTACCACTTCCAAAGATTTAATTTTTAAGAACTGCTTATTTTATTTTTATTTATTTTATATGTTCATTTGCAATTTATAATCCAGAATGTATATAATGTATATATAATTTTACATATTCTACATATACAGTTTATACGGTCATACTGATGCCGTGCTGATTGTATTGTGGCTCACGACTATTTGATGTTAAATGAAAAGGAATATATTTTGACCGGCTAGTGCGTAGCTAGCATAATATAAAGCACTGTTTGAACTTTAGGGGAAAGACTTTGGCAAATAAACCTTACATATAAGTTACTAAAAGTAACTTTTTTACTAAAGAATTTATAGAAGTAGTTAAATAAAATGTGTTTTAATAAAAATACAAGTTTCACGTGTCTCTTTTGTATGACAGCTTCCGTGTCTTGGCTTACACCAATCATAAGACCCGAAAGCAAACGAAAAAATTCCAACACGCTTGAAGGACATGTGCCGAGCCTGACTGATTGAACTGGACAATCTCTGATGGAACCTCTGCTGCCTTTCTGCTATACAGCAATATATGACACCAAAATCCTGCCAATCAGTCAGTCAGCCCGTGAAAAATGACTCGAGATACTTCACACACCTGAGACAAGACACGCATTCTGTTCAGTCAGCATTCAGATTCCACACTCCCCCTCCATTCTCTCCTCTGCTCAGCGGTTTGCATGCACGGCTTCTCCGCAGGTCTGTGTTAAACCGTAATCGTGCCATGGACGTTCTGTATTGATGGAGGCTCGGCGTGTTCACAGGTAGAGGGTGGCGGAGGTTGACATGTCTCTCATTACTCAAAGCCCTGCGTCGTCTCTTCGATGTGACTGATCGTCGCTGCCCACGCCACTCAGAATAAGCGTGAGGAGAATGAGAATTGAGGAGAATCACTGAAACTCTCAGCAAAAGGAGATACTCCATCATCAAGCACAGGCACCTGGCGTCCCGTACAAGAGAACGCTCGCTTATTCGCGTGCAACACACGAGCACACACAGAACCACAAGATAAGAGCTATTTCCCAAAGATTCTGTGCAAGTGCTTTTAACAAAATATAAGCTGCATATTTCTGCTTCTAAACCTACGTTTAAAACTACGTTCAAATTAGCACCTGTGGTAATCAACAAAATCCCAGCTAACAATTTTAGGTTGTAGAAACGTTTCCATAATGTTTTTATTAAGTAACAAAAATATAAAAAAAGTTATTTTGAAAGTTCTAGAAACAATCAAAATGTTTTTTATATTATTGTGTTAATGTATTTGCTAGGTTATAAGAACGTTATTCAAACATTGTTCAGTTCTGTAACATTTTTAAAACCTTCCACTAACTGCTTAAGAATGACATTGATATATGATATATAGCGTTTAAAAAGGTTCTACTAGCATTACTGCAAGAACTTTTTTAATAACTTTGAGAGAACATCAGACAATGTTCTGAGAGCATTCTCCTGTTAGCTGGATGAACGCTCACTCATCCATGTGTTACACACAAACACATTCTAACGAAAAGTTCGAGATATTTCTGCTTCTAAACCTTGAAACATTCAACTTCAAAGTTACACTTGTAGTTATCGACAACTTACAGATGCAGTCTGTAGGCAGTCTATAGTCTGTAAGCAAACAGCAATTGTGAAGTACACAGAGAGCCTAGCGGGGTGATGGGGTCACGGTTTAATCAACCTTAAGTGTCATTGGGCTAATTTAAATACAAGAGCAGCCATTTTCACCACTCAGCATCTCTCAACAGGGCTGTGTCACACTGTGTTGTTTTTGTAGGTTAATCAACATGACCAGAGTTTAACCCTCTGATGCATAAAATTTCTTACAAAGTTTCTTTTGCTTCAAAGCAATAATAAAAGATAATTCCAAATTCCCCACATATTATATATTTTGAATCTGGTCACTTTAAAGGAAGACAGTAATTAATATTCCAGTAATGCCTGGAGCTTTACCATGTTTGTCAGTCATGTTGAATTCGGTGTTGTGCATAAAACAACATCACCCATACTGCCTTGGATGTAAGCTCACACTCGAAATAGTTCTTTTGGCACAAGTGGATTCTGGGTAATGTAGTTTTATAATGTCATCAATTACAAAGTGTATTCAGAACTCTCTTTAGAATTCCCTTTTTGCGTATGCGTGAATGTATTTCCTTTTAAACTGCGAATTAAAATTCTTGGCTGCTCTATAAATAGTCATGATAGCTTTATATAAATCAAAGAAACTGTACGTGAGGTAAAAGCGTGTAGTACAGGAGAAATTTATGTAGCGCATAAATCAAATGTCTTCAGAGGGAGATTAATTATCTCAACCAGATTAGAATAAGATTAATTATCTCATTAAAAAAATGTTTCATCCTCTGAAAATATCTACATTTCTTCTAAAAAAGACGCAAACATGTTAGGCTTGTATAAACGCATCTCTGAAACCAATGAAAGAAAAATCAGTTTTATTAGTGACAATCACCTCAGCAGATACCTGAGGACACAAGTCATGTCTACACATTAAATAATTAGTCAGTACATCATGATGTACAGCTTTCCTGTGCCTGTCCCTAATTAAATAAAATAATTAGATATTAGTAGCTAATGTAACAGTTGCCAATTAGACTTTCCATTAGTGCATAATGGGTGCAGCAGAATGTACCACACACAAAAAGCACAGTAATTGCTTCAAATCACCTGCCACGTTTTTTCACTGTCAAGTCTATTATCTCCACTAGTTAGTGTCACAGGATGTCAATTAGAGTGTCAACTTAGTGCCTAGTGGGTGGAAACTGTTGTATGGTTTTTAATTGTTAAATAAATAGATATTTGTACTACCTCCATGAAGTTTTCAACAGTTTTCTGTCTGTATCTGATTGCTGATTCTTTGGGTTTACTAACACACAAAGATGATCTGAAGAGGGTTCATAAGTTCACACAGCAATTTAATTCATAACTAAAATGAGGTTAAACATATTTTGTTTGCTGTTCTTCACTAAGGCACCCTATGGACTACGTAAAATGAGGTACTGCTAAATAGACAAATGTAGAGAGGGAAAAGGGAGGGATGCCTAATAAAAAAACATCCCAGCTATGAGGAAATGTTCTCAGAATGTTGGCAAAACATTTTCTTAAAGTTACCTTAATGTTAGCAAAAAAATTCTTGCAGTAACTTTAGTAGACAAGTTTTGAACGTTCTATATTTCATCGTAAAAATCTTAAGTTGTTAGTGAAAGGTTTTAAAAACGTTACAGAATAAAAAAAGGTTATAATAATGTACTTTTTACTAAGCAATCGTGCTAATACAACATTTCAAAAAACTATGTTTTGAACATTCTTAGAACTTTCACAATAACATTTTTAATGTTTATGTTACTTAATGAAAACGTTAGGGAAATGTTCTTACAACCTAAAATTGTTAGCTGGGATCACAGTAATGAGGTAAGCAGCAGTTTATATTCGCCTACTCTTTCTTGTGATTGGCTGGATTAGATTTAACTGTGTTATTACGGCTAGCATAGTTACTTCAAATGTTGTAGTCTATTCTTACCGCAGGACAGAAATACTGTAGAACTATACAGTATCCTTAATTTTTAATCCCAGAGTGGATACAACGCTAGAATCCTATAACAATGCCATTCCTGAAGGATGAAGAGATTAATGAAAGCAGCTAGTTCATGAGGAGCTGAGTTTTATTCTTCCTACAATAAAGACTTCCCCTCATTGGAGGCATGGCACGTGTCTCCTGCACTCAATGAGTTGGCAAATCACAGTCACAGTGATTACCTTTCAGCCCATCTCAAAAGACTGCTGCGCAGCATCGCTAATCTCATCAATGCTTAAGCACGCTCTATATCAGCTATATTAGAGACATGCGACGCAGCCTCGCCGTGGAAACGTTTTGATAAAATTCCATTACGCACACAGCCAGGATTTTAATGAGTATGAGGCATTCTGATAACACAATAATAGAGATGTGTAACGAGAACAAAGTATTCAATAAAAATTTGGATGTTAAAGGGACAGTTCAACTAAAAAAAATAAAACTTGTCATTATTTACTCATGTGCATGTCATTCCGAACCAGTTTTATTTTTACTTTATACAATAAAAGTAAACGTTGTCAAACGACAAAAACGCACCATAAAAAAAGTTCAATGAAAGCCAAAAAATCATGTATGTTCGGAATGACATGAGGGTGAGTAAATAATGACAATTTTTATTCTGGAGTGAACTATCCCTTTAGGAATTATTACTTCTTATATTAACACTATATAGTATTAAAACTATTTCTTTCTTTTACATGAATTACATGAGTTTGAGCAGCTGTAAACAAAAACTCTGCTAAAAGTTCTAGGTTACGATATCAAAACACGAAGCACTTTTGACTTCATTTTGTTGTCATCTTTTAAAAAAGGGAATGAGACACAAACTTCACAGTCCACAAGGATGAAAAGACTAAATGTCAAAAACACCTACAGTAACTATTTATGTGCGTTAACCCTCTCCTGACAGCGTGATAACTCATTAACCATTCTGTTAATGAGCTATACTACAACCAATACTAATTACTACTACCATGGTAACTCTTCTTATAGAAGGTCACTTCCATAACCTCTGTATAACTGCAAGAGAGAAGACATCCCTTCAACCGCCACAGGCACCTCCACCCATTTATTTAAGTACATCACCGCACAGCTATAAATTGCCATTGTAAAGATTTAGATGCTGAAAGAGCTCTGTGCTAATGCAGTACACAATCCATTATGACAACTCGATTACAGTGCCTCACCCATCAGCTGCTAATTGGAATAATACAACACACCCTCTCCCCCATCTATCCCCCACCTTACCCCCACCC
>JAZGTJ010002616.1:0-21748 GCA_036877575.1 Botia almorhae
TGGGAGGTGTGTCCGTCAGGTACGTCCCCGCTTCCCGCAGAACACTCAAAGCTCTCCGGCCAGGAGGAGTAGGCGCTGATCAGGGCAGCCATGTGCGCACTGGAAACTTCTGCTTCTCTTGCCTCTCAAACTTTGTGTCTCAGGTGCGAAGGTAACCTAGCGTTTCACTTTCGTTTTTTAATCTAAAGAAGCGCAAGAACGCAACAGGAGATGAGTGTGATTGAGCTGCCGGTGGGCGAGAAGTGTCCTCTGAAGTGAGTGGGGTTTTGGTGAGACTCTCCCCATCAGACGCTGTGATTCACTGTTTCCTCCGGCATGGGGAAGCGCTTTATATGTGAGGAGCAGCTTCCAGCACAGGCCCACGGGAGGATCTCAGCTCCTCCTTGACTGCAACCTGAGATCCACCACAGAAAAACAACAGGGACGGAAATATTTTCATTTACTTCACTATAAAATCACGTCATTAGCTGTTGTTGGGCTGTTTTTATTTTGACGGACAGACCCGCGTCGTCAATCAATATACCGACCAAGACTTCCTAAAAAATATTTTAAAAAATAAATTAATTGTATAGATGGACTTTATGTTCTAAAAAAACCAAATTGTTTTCTCTTCAATTAATAAATAGCTTATTAATAAATATTTAAATTCACAAGGGACGGTTTACAACTGTAAATGTCTAAACGCTATTTAAAAAGCAAAGAAAAATGTCCTTTTAGATTTTAACACCTGAAAAGAAAATCTATATTTAGTCGAGAGAAACGTTCAAACCTGTTTTGATTGGGCACGTCCGCGTCCTCTGATGACGTCTCACTCTCTACGGGAAAGCGTCGCATTAGTCATTTAGCTGTAATGGAGGTGAACGGTTTTTTGGTTTCTGTCGAGAGTGACACAGAAGAATTTTCCCCATACAGGATCTGCATCACTTACTCCTCACAACCGGTCTTTCTGCCATGAGTCACATCTCAAAGAGCTCAGAGCCTCCCAGGTCACCGCACTCAGGTGCACCACACTGTGGGGATGCTTAGACAGTTAACAAATCTACAGCATTTGTACTATTTGTACATGTACTATGTAAACTTTGGTCTGGCCAGCACAGAAAAAGGTAAAATGTGATTTCTTCATTGATTGTTCCCCTCAGTCAGCAGACTGGAGGCCATCAGACGAGAAGTTCCTGTTGACAGTTTTACTGGTGGCCCCTCGTGAAAGCTGCAGGAAGGACAAGAGGAGTCCAGTATAAACCAATGCTCCGGTCAAGAGACCATGCAGAGCAATCAGTACCATAACTGAGTTTAGTTACTGTTAGATATAGTATCATTCAGTGACTGACCTTTCAATTGCCCTTCTGCTGTTAGATATTTAGGAGTTCAGAGGTTCCTGTGAAATTAGGGATGAGCAGAACCACAAAAGCAGAACCATAACCATTAAAACATGGAATTCATTATTTGGAGGAACAGGAAGTGAATCCTGATGCCCCAGATTGCAAAAACATGCCACAGAATGACACCTCACTTCCTTCTTTCCTTGCCCTACCTGCAAAACTGGAGATGATCAATTATGTTCACTCATTTGTGTGGAAAGACAGACACGTACCATATCATAATAAACACAACTTTCTGGTTCTGCTTTTTTTCAGGCATGGTGTCTTATTTTATTGATTAATATTGCGCATATGCAGACCTGCCTGTTTATTTATATGGAGTTTATCTACTCCACAGTTAGTGTATTAAGTGTACTATAATATCTATAATGTCATGTACCGTATAGGGCTAATATTATGATTGTCTGCATACTGTCTACCCATTTTCAATCAAATAAAAAGTCTGACAGCAGTCCAATAAAGCATAGCAGGATTTGAACTATGATATGAAAATGATATTTTTGAGGAAACAATTGAAATCTTTAGGTGTTTTCGGGAATCTGGGTAAACATAAATGGGAAGGACATTTACTGTATCTGTCCTCCTGTAATTTTGGACATAAACTGTGGGAGTAAGTGGGATGCAGCTATTTCTTCATCTTAAATGGGTCAGATTTACTCTAAGAAGCACATAACGTTTTGAGTGGCAATCATAAGTAAACGGGCTAAGCCGTTGCCATGTGGCAGATTGTTCAATTATTGTTCCGAGTAACATAAGATGTTTTCTTTTCCCTCGTTTGCTATATACACCCACTCATAATCCAAACAAGATTATGTTGTTGGGGTTTCTGATGTCCTCGCAAAACGGCTACACTTGACAACGTTCTCTATTTAAGCCATAGACAAGCAGCCTTTATCCACGAATTCTCAACAGATGCCCACAAAGGTGAACAAAGAGCACATGAGAACGTCTGCTCCTGGGATTTGATTAATTCCATAAAACAGGACGTCCTCTGCTGCTGCAGATTTCCAGAAGATCAATATTGACCATGTGACAAAGTCATTAGGATCTTAAACAAAGCAGAATATTTGTTGCCAGTTACTCTTCACCGTCTCAAGACCTCAGACATATATACTTAACTTAGCTGAGCCCAATGTATAACATTATCATTAGAATAAATACACTAGTGTAACAAAGAAAAGCAGAGTTGCGTTAAGCGCTTTATCAATCAATCACACGCTGAAAATGAAAGCTTATTTATATCCCGTCATTGCTGAGGATATGTGTATAATAGGTGAGATTAATATTAAGCCCTACGCTCCATGTTCTAAAACTGTGTATGAATCATATTGACTGTAAATACGGCTGACGTTCTGGGTCATGGGCAAACGGTGCATTTTAAACTCTGTTTCTGAAGTCAAAATGTGTAAATGCTGTACAAAAAGTTTAGTTTTTTACTTGTTAACTGATTCAGGATCAGTCGTCTGTACCACACTTATGGATTGAGCATTAATGTCCTGCCCTTACCTCATCAGTTGATGCTAATGTTTTAAAAAAGTAGAAAAATGGTCACAACATGGGGAATGAACAGTTTCAACAGCAACACCTTATAATGCCTCAACATATCCTAAAAGTGTCAAAATGATCAAGCCTATTAGATTTCTGTTTAGACTATTTCAGAATAGATGATTAGATTTAATATATTTAAGTACATGAGGCCAACCAACTGAACAATACTGCAGTAATAATTGTAATTCTATTAGGGGAAAATTCAGAATTAATCATCTTTTTTTGACACACGTGAATTAGATGACTGGAATGCATTTGGCCACGCCTCTCACAGGATGCAAATTGGAAAGACCGAGTGAGGAATTTCATGGCAAAGTCAAACAACAGAAGAATTCCAGTATTCCAGAATTCCAGTGGCAACACTGTCAGTACATAAATGATAATTGTCAGTTTAATCTCAGATATGTTGCGTGCAACTACTTTTTCTCAAATTATCGACATGCTTTCAACTTTCTCTAAAGTTTCATATCAAAACGATCAACAGCCAAAACCACACTTACTTTTAGACAAATGCAAAACATTATTTACAGCAGAATATGAGTTTACTGCATGCATTGATGTCTGGCTCAATACATCAATGTGTAAATATATGGAAAAAAGTACCAAAAAATGCAGGAAAAAGTACACCACTTGCTCATCGTTGATATAATGTTTTTAATGTTTTGTCATGTAATTTAAATACAGAGATACACACCAATAATGAATTCAATTCATAAGCTCATTTTGGTGATCTCGATATTAAAAAGATCAAGATATCAAAAAAAATCCATTCTACTCAGTTCATCAATCTTTCTTCTCTTCTTCTTCTTCTTGTCCTTTTTGATCATTTCCTCCGTCACTTCATCCTGCTCGGCCTGCTTTCGCTCTTTCTTTCTTTTCTTTTTCTCTGTAATGTCAGGGTCCAGGTTCTTAAGTTCTGCAGTCTGCTGTTCATCAGGTACCTCAGGGTGAGTCTCTAGAGATGTTTTCCTTCTCTTCTCTGGGACCGAAGGCTCTTCCTCAGTGGCGTCCTCCATTACTGCAGGGTCTCCGCACACCTCAATCAAACCCTCGCCCTTCTCTTGTCTCCTCTTCTTCTTCTTCTGCTTTTTCTTCAAGCGATTTGGCTCTTCGAAGCTCTCTCCTGTTACTGAGGTCAATGCCCCATCGTCTACCTTCAGCTCCGTGTCACCTCCATCGTTCTCCTGTTTGGCCTTCTTCTTCTTCCTCCTCTTCTTCTTGGACTGCTCCACGTCGCTTGTGTTTGTGGAGTCCTCCATGGAGACAGGTGGAGACGGTGCATTGCTGCTGACCTCAGGTGAAGACGCAGCAGAGCTGGTTATGGTCAGTGACCTCTTGAGCTGCGCCATGCGTTTGGCGAAGTACTCTTGCATGGTCAGCGTGCTGGTCACTGTGTTCAGTTGTGGGTCGGGTTTATCCTCTGTGTTGTTGTCATCCTCCCTCTCTTCCTGGGAGTCAGGTGCACTGTTTCCCTAAATACAACATGAAACGGGCAAATATGAGAACAATGACAAATTGATATAAAGAAAATAATAGAAAAATAATATAGAAAATAATCTATTTTAATGTTTATACTATTTAACTATACTGTCAAAAAATTAACAGAGAAGAGTTGTCACTGTTTGTGTAGCTAATATAGTGTAGCATGGTCTGCAACACCAAGATCAGGGGTTCAATTTCCAGGTACCAAACAAGCTAATCTGCCAAATGTATAAATATAAACGTAGCTAAAACACAAACCAGACACTCGATCCCACGCACACAAAGCTCCTCCCAGGGTGTGTGGGTCATTGCATACTTGAACTGTAGCTGTCAGTCAAGCAGCTGTCCCGTCATGCTGGGACTTGTCCCGAGTATCCGATGACATCACAAAACACTGTTTGAAAGATTAGCTGCTAATCATGTATGATACACTTAAAGTACTCTTTATTTTTAAAAAAAATACATATATTTTTTATTTTTCTGAGCTGACTTTTGTTAATTTCTTCATATATTTGTACATCGCGTAATATATTATTGGTCTTTTCTATTGGCTGGAGCCATGAAACAGGAAACAAATCACAGATTCAGAAAGGGGGCCGGTCTCTGCCAAGCAACTGCGTAAACGGCAAGATTAAACTGCAAATTCCTGAAAAACTCGTCTGATGAGTGACTGTCACTGCTCGTGCCAGCCAAACTGAGACGGCTATCATGAGCAATAAAGGAGAGCGAGAGAACCTTCTAGCATAACGTACCGCTTAATCACAGCAGGCCACAGCACTGCACGAAGAGGAGCGCTTCACATGAACCGTCGTCCTGCGATGCTTTATCACAGCAGCTCTCTCCTCATTCATCTTCATTGTGCTAATGGCCTCCTCAATGCATAATGATCTGCAGTGAGGAATACCTGCGCTAAACCATGCGGCTGCGCTGCATTACGCCAGCCACGCCGGTGAAAACGGCATTTTTCAAAAGATTTATCAAGGGACTAAAGCGACGGAAGCGCGCCGTGTTTGGGCTCATTTTCCAGAAAATATACACAGGTCGCAAGAGTTTTGTGCAGCCATAGAGTAAATACATGTCGTGACTCCCTGCAGAGGAGCAGAGGTTAAAAAGCATTCCGTCATTCTTTACATCAATAAACACTGTATGTGCAGAGCACGCGAGTTATTTTGTGGAGCATTTATTATAGTAATAATTATAGTAATATATAGTAATAATTTTTTACTTTGTGCTTTTAATCAATAGAGAGAGTTAAGGACGAACGCAAATCACAGGGAAAAAAATGGGAACGTGATTGCGATGGGTCGCAGGTTGGACTCAAACCCTTATCTCAGAACCCGCAGCACTGACCGAGATGATTCTGATGCACTGATGTGCAATCTCAATGTGACACAGTCAGGGTTTACTTGTAGCTGTACACTTGAAGTCGTCTACTAAACTGGGATAAGACAAACTTGGCAGGACACACAGTAGGATAGGAAAATTTTAAAGATAACTTCAGCTTTAATATATATATATATATAAGCTGTCCAGTCACTGCAATAGCTACCCAGAAAACATCTGCTCGTTATCATTTCATAGTTTGAGCAGAATGCATCAGGGAACCCCACAGACCTGCAGATGTGGACTCATTAGAACGCAAGCCTCACTGTTATTCAGCAGAATTCAGCCATCCTTCTGGTCTGAGGAACCATGAGAGGTGTTCAGAAATCTTGCGGCTGATGCCGTGCAGCAGAGAAGCGACTGGGGGGCATTTTAAAGTGAACTGTGAAATTACTCTCTGGAGAGAGAGAGAGAACGAGAGGAGCAAGAAGGATGAAGCGGGGACATCCTCTTCATCAGAGAGGTGATGATAGTGTGTGTGTGGTGCCATGTCTCGCCGCCTGGGGACCTCCATTAGGCTTATCTCTCTAATGTGCCGAGAGACATGCTGCTAGAAGCAATCCCTCAACAATGCTGAGCACGGATTGGGGCGTACCACACACACGCAGGCGCATGCATGCACGCACAAACAAACAAGCTGACGCATACGTAACGTCTAGCCCTCATGACTGCGCTTGGATGTTCTAAGAGCATCAACATGTACAAGAGCACACACACACAAAAGTCCTGATTTTCTCAAACTCTCTCCTGCTTCTTTTCTCCACTCTCTCTCTCTCCTCCTGGCAGATGGGAGGCCCCAGGAAGAGGACGCGTTCCCTGAACTGTGTGCAGTGCTCAGATAAGGGCCCTGCAGCAGCAGCAGCTCCGGGCTCCTTCCTGCTCTGCTCGCCCCAGGCATGGGTGGTGTGAGCTGGAGGGGGTTTGGGTTGTAGGGTTGGGCGTTCAGAAGGATGAGGAAACTGAAGAATAAGACATCGGCACTGACGCCAACACACCGCAGCTGACAGTCTGAACCGGCCGCAGGAGGTGAAAAAAAAAAATTGAAATGCCTCGAGCTAAAAAAAAAAGGATTGTGACAACACTTTGGAATTTGCTGCTGAAAACGGCAATTAATTTGTCCCACTCGGTGCTGTGTCAGATAGTCCCTAATTTATAGCACAAAGTAAGATTCCCCCTGCACTGACACACGGCGCTGTGACTACACTAGCTTAACATCACCAGCGCTGCGTCAGCAACCAGAACTTCTACTGTCCAGGGATTAAAGACTGCAATATGGTACAATAATACAGTGCTATATATAAAGTTATGATTATTTCTAGTGTGGACATTTTGCAATACTTAAACAACAATCGCAGCTGAGGGTGTTAAAAACATTAATTAATGAAGTGGACAAGCACAACAAGCAGGGTGAGCAAAGACAAGTCACGCAACCGACTTCTAGTAGCATGTTAACAAAACATTATACAAGCACAAGAAAACTGACATAAGATCCTCAAAACTGATATACTGTCTCACCTGTCTTTTAAAATACAAGCAAATATACCAGCAAAGCATGAGATAAAAAACATTAACTTTGTCTTTACATTTTTTTAAATTTCAATTTCAATCAGATCTTCTCGGACAGAGAACAGAACTTGTGCTACACAGTTGTGCTAATTTGGATCGTCTGAGAATCTTGACTGCATGAGTAACTGCTGTAGGTGTCGGACACATGAACTGTAGAAAACTGCACCAGACAAGCACTTATTCTAATGTTGAAGAGATGGAGTTAAAACAGATCAATCAAAAACAACAAAAAACAACTAAACCTCAGGAATGTCTGGAAGCACTGAGGTTTCCCAGTTAAACTACAATCTAAACAAAACCCATCGGGCCCATTACAGTTGCAGGTCGATGGACATTATCGAGATGATATTGGGAGAAGAGCTGATTGTGTGAGCGCCTTCTCATTGTCCTGCCACTGTTATAAATTTGGAGGTGGCCTGGGCTTATGGATCGGGACCCAGACTAGCCAGCTGTCCCTCCCTGATGAGAAAGGACCCGCCGCACCATCCTTCATTCGTTCACGTGGGCGGACAGGGAAACAGGCGGCACCCACGCAGTGCGCTGCGCCGCAGCGTTTAATGAGCATTTTAACATGCTTCATAATATACGACCAAACGTGATCACAATAGAATTAAGTGGAACAAAGCAAACAGACCGATTACTTTTCAGCTTTTAATAATGTTAGTCAAATACTTCGTTTGGCATAAACTTTTTTGATAATGAAAAGCAAGAGACTTTCAACTGCATTGAAACGCGCACGTGCACATGCACACGCACACACACACAGCTTTTAACGTGTACAATTCAGTCAGTCACTGTCAGTCAGTCAAGAGTTAAGATACCCATCTGCAACATTTTCACAGGGGAACATAAAAGTTTAAAACACAAGAATTCCTGTACAAAAGAAACAAAATAAACAAAATAGGTCAAGCAAAAATGCTGCAGGAACATGAAAAGCTATCTGAATAATAAAGACCCCCGAACATGAAACGTAACAGTGATTCAAACCTCTCCACTCGACTTCATTACTTATCACGAGTAACAAATGACGACAGCGCTCTGCACATGGCACCATCACTAAACTCTGCTTGCTTTACAATGTAAAGTGCTTTGCCTCCCTGTGCCCTCTGTGGAGCTGATGTGTCAGGCTTAAGATGGAGGACACACCATTTATTCTCTGCCCTGCTGTGATTTATTAGATTAAACCGTCGGTGATTAAATGCAAGCCGGGCCCGTGAAAACAGTGGTGGCGGCTCTTAAGAACATCAGCAGGTTAGCATTCTCTGTTCCTGCTGTAATCACCATGCCGGGACAATCCTGCCTCGCCAATAACGAGTGCAGAAGTTGTCCATTTCAGTTACCTTTTTTTGTTAATGCTGTTTTTATTTGTACACTAATTTGTACGTGCCAGTGAGTTGGTGTGAAGCCAGTTGCTAGAGGCGACGTAGCAAGCAGTCGCTTCAGGGTGATTCGTTATGATTCTGTAGCGCCAGCAACGCAGCCTGTCAACAGCACGAGGGAGGCCGGGCTTTTGTTTGAGGCAATTAGATGTTATCTGAGAACATATTAGGGCTCCTGTGCCTAAAAACAAACATGTCTTTGAACAGCGGCGCAAAGGCGTTGGTTACTGCATTAGCTGAGAAGTTAAACATGCTGGACCACACGGTTGCAACGTGCCACTTTGCACTGGGGTCTGGCTGCGACTGAGAACAAATCCCCCCTAAACATGATGCACAGCACTAAAATAACTTTGTCATGCTTATGTAACAAAGTTAAAATGCAAATATTAATATTTTTTATTCAGAGGTAATTAGAGTCATTACAGGACAGACAGAAATTAGGAAATTGGGGTTTGTTGCGCACCAGATTCAAACTTGTATCATCCACATGAGCAGCAAACCTCAACGTGTCAAAGCAGGTATAATAAACCAGGGGTGTGAAACTAATTAAAAACATCTAAATCTACTAATGAAGGTCTTCAGAATTACTTGACTTAACCACGCAACCACGTTCTGCAGAACAATATGCCTCCAGGAACAGGTTTGCACTCTTGTGCACTGGGTCATGGCTCCAGTAGGCTTAAACAAGCAGAAAGTTTGAAGCCCATCTTTATAGTCTTTAGTTTTTAAAGCCAAGCGTGACAAAACTGTTAGAATGTGTGACCAGAAATTCACATGCTAATAAATTAAACGCAGATGAAACTCAGGAGCTCTACTGGCGTATCTGAAGCTTAAGTTTTGCATCATCAGCAGCATTTCAGTCCATTCAGCCCCGCCCACTGACCGACTCCCATGCGGCCAATGACAAGGCAGGCACTGGGCCCTTCACCACATGTGCCAAATGGTGGAGCCTCTCCTCCTCATTTGGGGATGGAGGTGCTGGGGGATGGCGATCCTTCATGAGGACGGGCGTGGGCTGATTCAGACCAGCTACAGGTATCACCCTCTAGTCTAGCTGCTTTGTGCTTGAGCTGGTGTGGGAGAGAGAGAGGCCACATGGGGGCGTCACGGCAACCCCTGGAAGCACAACGAGAGGGGATGGTCGACGGCCTGACTGGAACCATGGAAACAACGACACGGCCAAACTGCCTCAGTGCTTTAATACAGAAATCTACAGATCTTTCCATATATGTTTTTAATTAACGTATTGCTGTAATCAAGACTGTTACAAACATGTATGCACCTGTCAACCCACTATCTCCACTATCTTAAATCCTGGATCTGTCACTAAGGAATGTTTTAGTCCTCATCATATTGAAACTGCACAGAAGTATGAGAAAATAACTCGGAAGAGGTAGTTAAATTAAAAAAAACCCAGGTCTAAATTTTATGGGTGGGCCGGACTTTCCCCAGGACCAATAAGGTGATACAATAAAGGATGTTACTGGGGAAAAGGGTCATTTATTTGACCTCTACAATGCCCTGTTTATTTTAAAACAACTGTTCAATCTCCAGCAACATCTAGATCTTTTAGCTTCAGACGTCAAAAAGCACAAATAAAAATAGGAAACTGCCACACCTTTAAACTACTTTAAACTAATAAAACTGCATGAAATAAACCGGACACCACCAAGCTTTTAAAGCTGATATCACGTTTAACAGACAATCTGAGGCATAATATCAAATCAAAACATTTGAAGTGAATGTTATGCTGAACAGACAATATCTATGGAGAAAATACATGCGAGCAGACCACATCAGATGATTGTCTGAAACGTTTCACACATACAGACAGAGTTCTGCACAACATGTATAAGCGCAGACCTTAGCGATCCACCATTGACGCAGAGAGCAGTGGTAAAAAATGACTAAGTTTCACTGATGTATGAAGCAGGCGGGAATCCATTTATCAGCGGGCCCTCAGCGCTCGCCTGCTCGGGTCCCTCAAGTCACAGGCCGCGACGCTCCCCTTTTGACTGATTAATTAGCCAATCACAGGACATTTTTCACCAGCAGCAGGAGGGTTTACTTCAGCTAATGCTGGAGCCTCGAAACCGAGCCGCGTTCAAGCAAACTCGGCTCTTTCCTTTGGGCCTGCAGCAATGGAGGGGGCTACGGTGGGACCGAGGGAGATAAATCACACCCACTCCTCATGACTCTATATACTCTACCCTACAGCCTAACTAAAGCCCCAGAGAAGAGAACGAGTCAGAAAGAGAGAGAGAAAGAGAGAGAGAGAGCGAGTGAGGCAGAGTAAAAAAAAAAAGTGAGATATCAAGGATAAATACTGGTAACAAAGACAACAAAAATATGATGGAGTGAGGCGCTAAGACATGGAATGAGGAAGGAAGGGTTGCACAAACATCTGTGAATCCTGATCCTGGTCACACCTCACTTCCAGCCATTAAGTTCTTCCCACAGCACTGTGTTGGAGGAGGTGAGGGACGACAGCCAGGCCTCCAGATGTTCAGACACTGCTGCTTCTCTGACAACAAGTGTGTGCAGGAGAATAGGAAACGCAGACAGATTATGACACACAGAAAGAAGCAACTTGGTCACCTTCCATTTTTGGTAAACTTCCTGAGAATTTAGTTTTCTGTTGTCGTCGTCTTGACTTGTACAACAAATTAAGAAGTATAATAAAAATAAGGACGTGCACAAGTACATTTTCAAATTGTAGTTGGCGGGTTTCCTCAACTAATATTCAACCACTAGTTCAATCTAGCTGGCGGCTGGATTTATGGAAATGCACATAAAATTCTGCAGGTTCTCACCTGAACCCCCTTAGAGAACAGCTGGGTGTTTAATTAAATTGTGTTTCTACCTTCAATACAAGCTAGATGGAACGCAGCGCTATGGAAACCATGTCCAACTTGTAAAAATGCATCTCAATTTTCAACTTGACATGGCATGTCAAAAAACAACAACAAAATGTTCGAAATAAGTTTTAAAAATGCTAACAAGTTGTTAAACCGCCTAATAGCATGCCAATCACAACTGCCAAAATATATTTTAAAAATGTTATTAATGGCAATTTAAATAGTGGACAATTGCATGACTAGTGAGCCATTTATAAATACACAAAATCAAAATGAATCACTTTAAACTTGACATAACAAATGTCTCCATTACCGCTCTTTAAATCACAGTAACGAGGCGTCTGCCGTGAAGGGGAGTGTTTACCAGTCCCGCTGTGCATGTGTGAGAGAACACTGTGACAGAAGATAAGACACTAGCAGGAAACTCTGAGAAAGAAGGAAACCCCCTGATGCAGGAGGTGGGGAAGAGAGAGAGGGCGGCCAAGACACAAAGAGCAGATCCCACTGCCCGACCACTTAGCATGAATGCTAACGGCAATTATGATCTGACACAATCCTTGGTGTTGCTAACTAACATCACACAGACGACGCAGGTCACAAAATCTGTATGGAATGAGGTTAATAACAGTATAATCCTTGAGTACGTAAGGCATCAGGGCTTGAACTGAGTTAAAACTCCTCCACTGCACGTATCTCCACACGAGCGCACAATACACACGTAAACAAACGCCCCCTCACTGCCTTTCTATGCAGACCTAACTGCCCCTCTTTCACCGGGCTTGCCACCAGGCCTTTGCCGCACGGCCCCCTGGGATGCCATTGTGAGCCTGTGCAGATTTTCAATCCGCTCGATGAAGTCCCTCTAGAGCAGCACAATAACAAACTGCAACAAAACGATTAGCAGAAGAAAAAACACACAGCCGGTAGTTCCAATTTTAAGCAAAGCGTGAAGCGCTGCTATTGTGTTGCGGTTCCTCAGTAAACGAGTTGTTCTGTGGGGCCTAAGCTTCAGGGCTTCAGACCTGCAGCACGTACGTTAGATGAACTTGGAACTGCGACGTCACAAACACAGAGGCAATATTGTCAGAGGGGCAGTTACACTGGTGAGCATGCATGCACCTGCATGCATTATAAAGAGCAAATAGAATCAATATAAAACTGCTGAATTATATAAACAATATTTACACTCAAACATTTTGAAATGGAAAATGTGAATCATTTAATGAACATTCGGCCATATGCTACACTAGGGCTGCAAGATCTAACGAAGTCTCATGAATGTGCATATCGCAATAGTGACACGGTGGTGCGTGCAGGAGTGCATGCACATGCTGTGATTGTTAAAGTTGTGAAAGTCATATTAAAGATGATCATAAACACGGTCGCATTAAAGATAAAGATGAAGTGGTGGCGCTCTGCTTCTCTCATAGCAAACTAATGTGAGTGGATGAGGGACCCCGAGGCGCCTGCAGGCATGTCTGATTTGTGTTTGTTCTGCAAGAGTAAAACATGACTGTTCACTCTCACTTACTGTGATGCTTTTCTTTCCAGAAACAATGTTAAACATTATGTTGCCTATATCATTTTAAAAATGATGTAACCAAATAAAAAAAAAACTGTTTTAATATATCTTAATACAACTTATGATAATTCTTTGATGTTGTAAAATTAATTTATTGCATGTCGCATTATTTAGCAAGTTAGCACATATCGCATTTTCTTCATTACTGTGCAGCCCCGCATTACGCAAACAGAAGCAGCATTTCTGTTCAATGTACTGCGCACGCACAGTGATTATTAATAGAAGTGACAAAAAATAGATTTACACAAGAAGCTCAACATCATATTAACGATTTTCACACAATCTTCTTCACCTCGCTTTAAACCTGACAAGACTTCTCGCCACATCTATGACCTCATCTACGTGCATTCAAACACACGGCTGCTTAGCAACTACATAACTAAAATCCAAACACACACACCACTCATGAACAGACACATCTGTGCAATTACCAGTTTGATGTGTTTGTTGCCAAATAAACAGTGAATTTATGAATTTAATTACAGTTCTTGTGAGGCAGGACTGTATTGATACTGAAAACACTTATTTAGTCTTCACAATTAATTTAACTAATTCAGCTTGTTTGAAATGTTTAACTGCAGAATGCAACCAAACTTTATTAGTAACCTCTGCACCATTTTTGTTTTTTGTAAAAGCAGATTTCAACTCATGTAGTAATTTTTTTCATTTTCTTACATTGTTGGAACATCTGGAATTCATAACCAAATCGTATCTGTGATGTAACTGCAACAGGTGCATAATGAATTTATTTATATATATATATTTTTAGTGATACGCTGAATAAAATAACTTGAACGTCTATGATCTACCTTTACACAAAAACTCTACGCTAAACTTCAGCACCAGAACTCTGCAAGCAAAAAATGAGGTGTAGAAACAACACCAAATTCAAGAGGACCCCGAATGGAAATACACATACATGATGTGTATGTATGTTCAAAAGTAAAAGCTGCTAACTGTCACAGCCATGTAAGCCAAAAACTCCACCATAATCCCCTAAACCTTTAAACCAAGTTTCCCAAGATTTGTAGGGATCATCAGCAATTCGGTTTTTGACTTATTTCACTGCTTCCTGTACCCGGGACATGGAAGATAAATATACTTTGATCGTGCCCACCAGCACAGCATCAGAAATCCAGCATCTGGTCTGACCACAGAGGTGGCTGACAGGGTGAGAGAGAGCGTGCAAATCTGTTAAGGGGATTTATGTGGCATCCCTGCCTACAGTGACTCGTGTGGAGTCAGACTGCACACTATGACACGGCTGATTATCAGCTCGCTGCGAGCGCGTCACGTGACACCACGGGTCAGCCGTGCTTACAGGTGACGGTTAACCGGTCGAGCGGCTTTCCACAACTCAATATAATTCTCACGTTTTATGTGACCGCTCTGGTTTCTTTGTCAACTTTTAAAAAAAAAATATGGCAAATCTGAGAGCGCAAAGTTGAATTAAGGAGATTTAAAAGATAAAAGTGAGCTATAAAAGGAACACAACACTAGAGATGTTACACTGTTTACCTCATCTTGGTCTGTTGTTTCTTGTTTCACTCGCTTCCCAAAAATACAAGCCAGGTCTGTTTCACTGCGGCTGGAGAGGTCCTTTCCTGTCAGAAAAGGTTAAAAACATGGACTTTTTATAGATCTGACATTATACCACACAATAGAACAATTACATAAACATACATTAGAGATCTGCTTTAATTTGGCCCTGTGAGGGCAGCAGGGTTCATTTTAGCCTCCATTATCACCAGCAAATCCCTGAACCAATCCTGCCAAACTAACATGAGCTTCCAAACAAACATTCAGAAAAGGTCAGCCGATTGGCTCCTGCAGCACACAAAAAACTGCGATTTACAAAGCGCTATTCTGCACCTTGCAAACATTTAGAGAGATGAAAAGGAGATGTTTCCGGTCGCGACCTGTTGACAAACGAGTGTTTTTCTAGCGCCATTGAACTAGGCGAATTCTTGATTTTAGGAATAAAGGTCGCAGGATGGTTTTGAACTCCTGCTGAGAGGAAAGGTTAAGAGGTGACAGAGGGCAGGTTGTGTGGTTGTGGAGGATAAAACAGCCAAGGAAAAACAAACGGTGCCTGGGCGGCCCCGCCTCACGCCTCCCGTTTTCCAGCAGCTCAAAGGCTCCAGGAGCGCCTGGGCGCCCGTCTCCGCCTCAAGTCCTGTTCGTCCAGCTGCATCCTCTTCCTCCGAGGGGCTCCTGATAACGCTCTCTTATTTATTGCTCTAGGGTCTTTTTCACAGTGGTTTTCAAAGGAGAGACATTGCCTTTAAGTAACTAAGGTATCCTGTAAGCAGTCTAAACAAAAGGCCAGAGCGAGCAAGCTTTTCAACAATCACAGTGAACATCAAGCGGAGCCCACAAATGACCTCTTCACATTTGGGCTAGTGATCCATCACCCAACAGAGGCCTTGAGTGTCAAAGCAAGTACCACGTTTTCAGAGTTATAGTTGTGGACTGCTGATGCATAAGCAGTTATGAAACTGTCACAAGGTCACCGTGGAGATGGCAACGAATGAAACTCTGGCCAAACCAGATTACCAATCAGAGAGGCTTTTTTGGATCGCCTTGCTAAGCTGACAAGCGACACGCTAATTGACTGCCTCACAAGACTCCTGGATGAGTTCAAAGCTCTGCAGTTACACCAGGAAAAAGAGTTCTAGTGACAAAACGTCAGTTCAGATCGGTAAGGGGAGATGTTTTTTTTCACAGCCCGAGCAGGAAGTGGAAATCAAATATTACGTGCACTGATTTTGTCTCTCAAAAAAACAGCTCGGCTTACTCAGCCACACACATTAAGTGCTTGCAGCGCAATGCATATTAAAAACACTGGATCAGTTTGTACATGGGCAAACTATTAAATCTGTGTTACTGGTTACCCTGCTGGTACCTAAAATGAGCAGTAGAGATGCTGGTGCCTCTCCTGTTCTTTAATACAAACTACCTCAGGGCTACCTCCATTCTCTGTATGAGGCAGTGGTTTAACTAGCTAGTATTCTGCACATACAATATTAATCCAAACAAGTTTATAAATACCATTTTGACATATATGCAGTTTGGATAAATTCTTTTTTAACATTTTCTTTTTTTACTCCAACATTGTTGAAATTCTACTAGTACAAGTACTAGTTAAGTCATCAGAACTATAACAAGTGACCCAACAAAAGAGGTAGACAAATGATATTTGATATTTATTAAAGCAGCCTCTGCTCTGCACAGGCTACAGCTGCACACACTACAGGCACTCTCCCAACCAACTGCATCAGATGCATTATGGGATGCATGTCAATAGTTTAAGAGCTGCCCTGCATGCTGAATACCTACTGGCAGTGTTTTCTTACAGTAAAACATTAGGAAAATGAGAATTTAGAACATTTAATCTTAAGTTTTTATGTCAAAAGGTGTTTCTGACATCCATACAATAAGATTACATTTTAAAAATTAACTTTTTCTTATAGAGTTAAAAGCAAAGGGACAACAAAACTTTTAAAATCCCCCACAGGCCTTATCCTGACAACTGCTTTAGTGAGCGTCCCCAGAAAACATACAAAAGTTGAGGCTTTCTGTGGGTTACAGGGCAACTAATATCAGCTAAAGGTGATCCAATCAACAGAGTGGCCATAGGGGACATGGGCGGAACCCTGACGCAACGACATGAGTCGGTTGGCATGACAACAAATCACCAGTACATTAGCAGTTATAACAACTCAAGTCATGTTTCATATATTTCAAAGATGGTTACACGGCTTAGTTCCGCTTTCAGACGCTGCAACATGAGGCTTCAGTAGATTAAATAGATTTTGTTTGGATCATGTTACAGAGATCGTATGTACGGAAAACAGTCATAGGAACCTCATAACGCCACTGTTATAACTGCATAATTGTTATAATTTAAAACTAAAATGGATTTTCCTGGAATCTTGTTGCAAGACAGGAAAATCGAGGTTGACAAGTGTCAACCAAGACAAAAAACAGAAAAACTTCTATTAATAAGACTGAGTGATGCTTTTTCAACCCAGGAAGGCATAAAATGTGACATGGAGACAGAGGGCAACATATAACCAATCGGAGCTGAGCTGAGGTCACAAACACAGGGTAGTGAGGTTGTCCAAGGAGTTACCAAGGAGTTGATGAGATTTTGTGTGGGACATCCCCTCTCATTAGGATATGTGGACATGGGGCACGTTCCTGCAACCACAGACAGCAAGGCCTTCTTTGTAGTGTGGGCAACAAAAACAACATTCTGGACACAGTGTTATGTCTCATCAGGTGTTGAGTGAAGCCATTTTGAGCAACTATGACCAGCATTTTGACTGGCCTGTGCTCCTCACAGGAAACAGGAAGTCAAGCTCAGGAGCGGCATTCCATGCTGTCTTCTCAGGTGATAAGAGACGAAAAGCTTTTTCCCCACATTCCTGGAATTTTTTGATAAACATCCATCATGGAAAATGAGAAGTGTGTAAAAATCCATCAACAGTCAGACTGAAGTTTGAATTCTCTGCTCACAAGAGACCACTAACAAACAACATGCTTTGAGTTCCAGGCTGGGAAAGAGGGGGAACAATGCAGCAAAACATTGGTTGCAATCATTTACAAACACTGTTTGTCTAAGTAACCTGCCAGAGCAAAGTGAGTTTGATCTGCAACTCAAGCACAAACGAGCCAAGAGATTTCTGTATGAAGTGACTCATTTATAATGCTTATCTACTGCAGTGGTGACCCATGAGCTGCCAAAAGCATAAAACATCCAGTTACTGAGGACAGGAAGTGATGGATTGGACCAGGGGAATGGGGGGGTGCTCATTTATCAAAAACATTTCAAAAAGTACAAAAGTGGTTTGGTGCTGCATGCATGTTTTTTAATTAAATGTCACATAGGTTATGTAAAATAAATTCAGTAAGAGCAACTCAAGTAATCTTTGTGATGCCTAAGCACTAAATATAAGCCACTGCTAACTATTCCTCTACTTAAAAGTAGCCTCACAGACTGTGCTTACTGTTGGCTCTCATGGCAAGTTAAATGTTTCTTCACTTCAAGTCACCTTGAATTTCTTTATTTCTATCCTTACAAAGATTGGCGAGTATTCGTGACAGTGTGAACTCACCCTTTGTGAATTTCATGTAATGAACTCTCTTCTTGGATGTCTTTGATTTTTCTTCCAAACTGAAAGCCTGTGATTGTTCCTGTGTGGGCGCTGAAATTGCGCAAAGACGCGACACAAAAAAAAAGAGAGAGAATATGAGATAAGAAATTCTGACACAACGCATATGCACAATGCATCTTTTACCACAGGCTGTACAACTAAAACAACAGACACGAAAATCACAAACTGTGATATTGTTCAACAAATCAACAAATTTAATAAATGGAAATAAATGCAAATCAATGAACATGGTTTGTCATTAAACCATAAATGTCACTATTGCACCATCTAGTGAACAGTATGAGAATTACGCTAAACTAAAACTGAATGATCATATTATTTTCAGCTCAGTGGTAATTAAATGATTTCTAAAGTAATGGATGAATTTAAATTTCAGGTTTAAAAATTCAGAATAAAACGCTGCTTACAGTCAGTCTGGTTCTGTCCATGACAGCTGTTGAGCTCAGCGAGGAGCTGGTTAAAATCATCCTGATGGCTAATCCAGTTGTCCTTATAACACAGGACACCATTATCAACATTGAATCATGTGACTGACTAACTCCAATCAAAACAAGAGGGAAGAATGAACGGTTCCTTACATCATTATAAACTGAAGTGCCCAGACCCAAGCTGTTGTTTTTGACTTTAACCTTTATGTGTTCTGTAGCCCCCTGTTCACTCTTGCCAAGACCCTGTCAGACAAGCCAACCAGAAATGACATGAGATACATGCATTTAATCACAAATTACATTCCTTAAATAAGGAGCACACATTAAAAATCCTGTTTACTGACAATCAAATCCAACAACAGCATAATTAGACTTTTAGCCATGAATTATGTTAAACGGAATGACAAATATTCCCATATAAACTGTGTAATAATAAAGTGTACTTAAATAATCTGCAGTATACCTTACAATACAGTATATAATATATAATGTCTCAATATATTTTATAATTGTTGGAAATTGTGCTTTAACTGGCCTGTGTAAATACTGCCACTTAAATTGTAGCTATGCTGTCCAATCAAAGCGCACACTATGAACAAGAAAGATTTACTAGGGCTGCTGGGTACCACTTGAAAAATGTGGGCAGATTACAGGTGTGAGGTAAAGGTGTTACCTTTCCTTTGGACCACCCCATGCGTTCCAGCATCTTCTGTCCAAATTTCGACTCATCGTTGCTCCATGCGCTGTTTCTGGGGTCCACAGACCACTTCTGTCTACGACGAGCTAAATATCAAAACAGTAAAAAAAACGTGTAGCTCATTGATATAAAACGACTGGAGTAACGCGTTTATTTTAAATGTCAAATTTAACGTTAAATTAACGTCACAAGGGCCAGTAATGTATTAATGAGCTTTACAGTACTTGACGGTTTTATGAACATATGCTAACAAATATGCTAAACAACTCACACAATGCTAGAATCAATTTATTATACCAGTTTCGTCCGATTCAAATTTGAATTCTCAATAAAAATTATAAAACTTTGACCACCAATGCTTTCAAATATACAGATGTGTCTTAAAATACTTTCCAAATTGTAAACTCACGTTCGGCAAGCATGGACATCTTGAAGGGTCCTCGAACACATGCAGGAACCGGCAGCACTGACCTATTTGTGCCTGATTAAAATAAATGGATTTCACCTCATATATGTATTTGATAATATAAAATTCTCACAAGTAAATTTTTTTTATCTTATATATGTGAACTTATTAAAATTAAAAGCGATTTTTTTTAAATTCTTCACACCATTGTTTGTATAGATCAGGGGACATGTTCGTTGTATAACAGTAGATGGCGTGAGTTTACTTCATAAACTAATTTCCTCTTAATCCAAATAAGAGTGAGTTGTCTAACAGTGAGCTACATAAACAAACAACAGAAATAAGATTAATTTACTCTCAGTTTAATTGCTAGGCGGTGCCTTATACTGTTGTGATAAACCGGATTAACCTAAATCCATTGTTATTCAGTTTCATTTCCCTTGACAATTTCATGACCCCATTTTGGACTCTTATTTCTCTTATAAACACATCATAGTGGAGGTGCAGGCCGAGCTTTTGCCAAAGATTGAAGATTGTCTGCTGTCGCTGATGTTATACAGTGAAGGAGAGCCAGAGTGATTAATGTGACTGTCTCAAGCTGCTGATGTCTTATTGAATCTTACTGGTCATTAATCCTGCACTACACGCAAGGCAAATGTGTTTAAAACAGCGTCAGTATATAGCAACAGAAATATAGCGAGTAGGGGACATTTTCAGAGCATGTATGTAATTTTGCTCAGTGGGTGAAAAAAAATAATTTTATGCTGTAAAACTGACGATTGAAAGAGAAAAACTAGAGAACAGTACTAGGAAAGTACTTATATGGGTTGTTGGGATGGTTGCTATGCATTCCCATAGCAACAGATTTCCATGTGACGAGTCTTTTGGCATTTTCCTGTTTAAGAGACTTGCCAGACGTGTTTATACTGAACCTTTCACTCAGTACAGTTCTGCCAGAACAGATATTCAATATTCATACAGTGGGAATGGGGGGGGGGGGTGTCAAGGAGTGTACACGTTGAAAGGCGTGTCAATCCAATGAATGCTTACATAACACAACACTCCCTGCCGCAGAGTTCAGGAGAAAGTCATCTGTTGTAGCACAGTTTAACTTTAGTGCTCAGTCCTAGAAACCACGGGGGGCTCTCGAAGGCAAAACCTCATTTTGGGGACGTCCTCATTTGTATAATTACTGTAAAATATAGTAAATCATCATTTTTTTAAATTGTAACAAATGCAGAACGTTTTCTGTTAGGGCTAGGGTTGGGTTGGGTTGGGTTGGGGAATATTGTTTAGAACTAGCTAACAATAAAAGTCTATGGAATGTCACCCTAAGTAAACATGTGCACATGTGTGAGATTCTTGCTTTCATTACAGTAGCTGTGAAGGTGATTTATGACTTCTCAGAAAACAAGATGGCTTTCAATTGACTGTATTACATTTTAAGGCAATGTGATGTGTATGAAATGATGGAAGTTACCAGGTATTATGCAACAGCGTCATTGCAACAGAGTGAAAATTTCTGCGAGATCAGTTGCAGACAACAGAAACAAAACTTTTAAGTACGCTTTTATGTACAAAGGGTAGATAGTTTGGGGGTAAGAAGTAAATACAGTAATTTGTTACATTTTTATTACATATTTATTTGGTTGTATGTGTGAACCAGTTTTGTTTACATCATTGCATTACATCACATTGAGCAACAGATATTTATTTGTTATTTGTGTCGACTGATCACACATTGCATGAGATTGAATTTCCTTTGAGAGCATTTCTCTCACAGTTAAAATTACCCGCAAATAAAACCTGACTGCTGGATAATTCATCATTCTCATGTTACAGGTGGCAAAAAGGCACCAA
>JAZGTJ010002616.1:21785-41037 GCA_036877575.1 Botia almorhae
CAACCCCATACACACACAACCACTACACACTCTGTAATCAGATCAGATTCACAACATCCATAGACAACTGAAGGTCACCCTCAGTAAGTCACACAATCCTGATACAAATCTCATATAATATAACAAACTATATTTACCTTGGCAGGGCTGCCAAAAACTTGCATAACAAACACATCAGCTTGATCTGGGGCTTGTATTAAAGTCATCCTACTTTGAGTCTTTTGTTACAGGAGCAGTGTGTTAACAGATTATTACGTAACCTGCTTTTGTACATAAGCAATCTAAATCAGACAAATAAGATGCCATTGTGTCAAAGAACCATTAACATGGCTTGAATCCAATCAAAACATGCTCAAGGCATTACTTCAGAAAAGCCAGAAAGGCTGCAGACTTGAGAATCTTTAAAAATTACTGATAAACACTAATAAAAAAAAAAAAGGCAAAAGGCAAAACGAACCTTCATGCCTCGTCGAACAGGGTTCCTGTTGACTTACATTCATGACTATTTCAGTCATATGCCATTACTGGAAAAGGACTTCAACAATTTTACAGCGATTGCAAAGGAGAACTATATGCATTAATTTTCCAACTCCAAACTGCAAATGCATGAGACTCGAAATAAAAAGGCAATCCAAAGGATTTCAAATAAAAAGCTTTATTGACACAAGTTTTGTGATCAGAAAAACAAAAGATGTGAATGCAAAGCTCAATTATAAAATAATTTAACATTCTTTTCCCATTCTGCTCTTCACATGGGATATTTTCACTGTGAGAATGTTTATGGGCAAATGCAAAATTTTAAAAAAAAACAACGCAGAATGACAAAGCGTAACTTTATTAACGTACACAGCAAGACAGAATCTCACAGGAGTAAATTTCATGTGTGAGAGCAGACTGAATAAATAGTGCACGCGAGGAAAGGCAGCCAGAAGGGACTTGATAAGATCATTTATCATGACGACCCTTTGCTTCCTCGAAGACCTACATTTAGATTCCACCCTGTTCAATCCACAGAATGCTTTTGGCTTTTTACCTTTGAATCTTTTGACCGATTACTTTAACAACTCATGGTAAACCAGTCCGACCGCTCACCTTTTGCCTTAGAAAAGTACAGTAAAGTGTTTTTCTTTCCAAGAAAGAAACTTGAAAATCATAGGAGAGCTTAGAAAACATCAGGTTTATGAGCTGCCACGTTCATTTTTGGATTTTCATTTCTGTTTGGTTTGTTTTGCCTGAGGAGCGGCAAAAATGATCCTTCTATCGCTAAACGCAGAGTAAGAGGATCACGTAGGCTTTGAACCCATTCCCCTTTATCTTTCTCACCCGTCGAGTTTAAAAGATCTGCGTTTCACTGATAGAAACCCCTGTGGAGGTCATTCTACCGTCACGAAGAAAAAGAGAGACCCAACCCCTCTGTATAATCTACAGTTATACATTACCACGTGCTAGCCAATAAGGGAAATGACTATTTACAGACCATGGATCTCTCTACTCTGTAGCTATCCATCTTTCTGATATGTACAAATATTCAATGTCCCAGATTAGACTCAGTTGGCTCGAGCGATTCGAGAGTCCGAGCCGATGAAGTTCAGCATCGTTTGGACCAACTCCGGCAGATCGTAGTCATGCTTCCAACCCCAGTCGTTGCGGGCGTTGGCGTCATCAAAGTTCATGGGCCAGCTGTCAGCTACGGAGACACAAAACCAAACACTCAAAGGTGGGGCTATGTAATTGGTTATGTACTATGGATAGCTGTAAGTTAAGGTAAGCCTGCACAATAATGAAGAAATGACTGCGATGTGTGACAATCGCTAAATAATACAACGTGCAATACGTTAACTTTATTTTTGCAAAATCAATTTTAATTATATTAAAATATATTTAAAAACTGGATCATACCTATGGCCTGTCGTACATGATCAATCTCATATGTGACCTGCAGGTCGGGCAGCTGTTTCTGGACCTCAGCAGCAAGTTCCTCGGGAGTGAAGCTCATGGCATTGATGTTGTAGGTGCGCATACTAAGTGTTTCTGCAGGAGCCTCCATCACCTCCAGCGTGGCCCGCAGACAGTCGTCGATGTACATCATGGGCAGCCGTGTGTCTGGCTTTAGGTTGCACTCAAACTTGCCGGTCTTGACGGCGTCATGGAAAATCTGCACCGCATAGTCTGGAGACACCAAAGAGAATGACTCACTGTTTAATCAAACTGTGAGAACATGTATTTTAAGGTCATCCGAGAGATGAATGTGGATTTGGGCAGTTGGAGGTGTGGTCCCTAAGTTAGTCACTCTGTCACCGTTTGTTTTACTTTAGTGTGTTCAATGTTTTGTTGCTTTAATTTATTTTATTTTTTATTTATTAAGTATTGCAATTTTGGAGCTGACAATGTTGATAGTATCTTATTTACACAAAGATTCATGTTTTTCAATAAAGTCCTTAAAGTTCAGTGACATTTGCATGTTTACCGAAGGTGGAACTAAAATTAACTTCTTAATTTTAATTTGATCAATTACAGCATTTCCAATTAAAGTTTTTGCTTTTAGTTCAGTTAGTCAAAATGTTTCATGTAGTTTTTGTGCGAGTGATCTCTACTGATGAAACTGCTAGCAACATTGTGTCTTAAACACACAGATGCAGATGAATGAGCGGCCAAACCTGTGGTGCCTCCGCCGGGCTGAGAGTCTGCGGAGATGATGCCGGGGTACCGCAGACAGCGGAAGTCAAGGCCATAGCGGTGATGGTAGTACTGCAGAGCACAAAGATAAGATGAGGTTAGTCAGTGTCTCTATTGCAGAAATGGTGCATGAAGTGATAGTGTAACCTTTTAGCATTTTGAATAAAAGCATCTACCAAATGCAAAGTCAGATTGTGTAGAATCCCAGAATCTGGATTGATGGCTCACCTCCCCCATCAGCTCAGCATGAACTTTGGAGACACCATAAATTGTTCGTGGTCTCTGTACACAGAGGTCTGGAGTGGGATTCCGGGGTGAAGTTGGTCCAAAGGCACCGATGGTGCTGGGGACAAAGAGTCGAAGCCCATGTTCTGCTGCTATGTCCAGGATATTGTGCAGACCTTCAAACAGAATACAATATATGAGCTGAATCCTGGAAAGATCTCATGATGAACACAGATTATCATGAGAAGTAAACAAAAGTACCGGTGATGTTGACTGCTCGAGCCAGCGGAACATTAGCTTCCCCGACGGCACTCAGAAGAGCGCTGTAATGTACCAGCCAGGTGATCCTGTTATTGACCACAATCTCTCGCAGGTTCTTGTAGTCCAGAATGTCAGAGTAGATGAAGGGGCCTGAGGGAATGTGATTAATGTGATTATGTGATGTTAATCTACAAATCATCTTACACTCAATCTGTACTGTGCCACACTACAGAATGAATCTTCTCATCACAACTGAGAATAATGACAAGTGTTTATAAGGGTTAAAATGAATACTGGAAATGCACCCGTTCAAAACCGCAGAAACAAACATTAACTCGAGTATCAACGATATTTGAGATTGTTGATTGCATAACAGGTCATTAACCACTTTAAATGACTTAATAAATCATTTAACAAACATACTTTTTTCTACTAATTTGATGACTAAATTAAGTGGCTCTCCAAAGACGCATCTTGTGTAAATGGATGCTGTTTATTAAACGCAACAATCAATACCAGACTAGCAGAGAATCCATTAGTTTGAGTTTCTTCAATAAATGATATATTAGGAATGTGTGTTAAGAAATCAAAAGCTATTCTTGAGGGACATGTGACTCACCACTGTGAAAGACATGGCTTGGTGGTTTCCTGATATCTGAGAGAATCACATTGTTTTTTCCAAACCGTTTCCTGTGAAACAAGAAAGTCAACATGAAAATTATGTAACGTCTCCATATAAAAGTTATGTAAAAGGTTCAGCGTACCGATGATACTGAAACTAACCGCATTACTTGTGTCATGTGCTTACCTTAACAGTTTAGCAAGCCCAACCCCTAGTTGCCCAAGGCCACCTGTCAAAGACAGACACACAAACCACAGACACACAGACACATGAATGATCTAATACTGTGAAAAGAACACAATAAGTAGGTGATCCAAACCGCCTGCTAAAACACTGCGTGAGCAACATGTCAGGATTATATAGGTCGCACAATGAAGGTCACTTTCATAACAGTAAGAGAAGTCAGGTGTTTGTCATACCTGTGATAAGAACTTTGGGGTGGTCCGTCTCCGAGAAGGACACTGAGTGAAAGCTGGCATCAGACCCAGAGGTGACCTGACGCGGGGAAAAGCTGATGTTGCGTACCGCCACAGTCAGAGGCTGGCATCCACACGCAGGGGCCAGCAGGGCCTGCTTTGCCACCTTACTTAGTACTCTGATAACTGGCATACTTGCTTACCTGCAAATACAAGACAATATCTGCGTCAGTATTACACAGAATACTGTGTATGACTTCTCTATTCTGATGCAACACAAAACGAGTGACCTGACAAAAATTTGTCTTCTGCCCTTAATGTAAAGGCCAATTCACAAAGTTAACAACACACTCTTGTTCTCAAATAAAGCAATAAATGTAGATATTAAAAGGACATCGCATGCTTAAAATAGTCACTTTAAAGACCAAGCCAACAAAAAAATACAAAGCGATAATAAACTGAAATAAAGCAGTTATATATGTACGTACTGAAATATGTACGTTTGCAAACTGTCAACGTCGTAAACTTCTCACCTTGCAGACTTTATAGCTCGAAAGGAGCGAGATATGTAATGTGAGAGTATTTATACTGCCCTGCCTTCAAAAGCAGCCAATCAGAACACAAGAAATGTGTGCGCGAGGGCCAAGTCAAGCGCGCTGCCAGGACACATCACAGCGTTACGCGCTCACGCGCAGTGCCAACATTGTGCAGACTGTTGCGTTCACAATAACGCCGCTTGAACTGAAGGGTCATTTACATCCGTTTTACCAGTTTAGTTTACAATGTAAAGAGAAAAAAAATCTTCGCAGCGACGCGCAACTTTGACTCCCACTGGTAGGAAGCGGCTCCGTGCAACGACGTGATCAAGCCCATGTGCTCACGATGGCTACACGGCATAGATGAACACTTTAAATATCAGTCTAAACTACACAATAGACATGCACACGATATTCTATTTTATTTCACAAAAAGGGCGGTCTTGCATTTTCTGGAAAGTGACACAAAACGAGAAGCGACAAACAAACAAAACCATCCCTATTAAAGAACGATCAGATATTTGAAGGAACGCATCTGTACAATGTAATCGCATCGACACCTCAACTGATATTGTAACTAGTGGCGATAAAAATATACTTAAAACTCGTAATCACACGTTATAACGGATCTAAAGAACAGGCCACAAGAAACCGGCGTGCGGATAAGACTCCTAATGAATCATCTTTAATGGTAAAACGGCATTAATTTCAATGCATTGAATTTACTCACCTACTGACAAAATATGAATCGTAGATGTGAGAAAAATGTATTCTTCAGCGCTAGATGAGCCGGTCTCTTTATCTGACTCCTGCCTGCCGCTTCGTTCAGTGTTGCATCAGCTCTCCGCGCTGGTTTTATAGAGGCTTTCCGAGAGGCTTTCAGGAGAAGCCGGCGGCGCTCTGATTGGCCAGCGGCGGAGGTGAGGTCCTGGCCACACCCTCTTAACGTCAGTAAGAGGGACTCTTTAGGGTGGCACATGTCCAGCCCCTCTCAATGAATGCAGTTTCTTTACCAGTCAAACCGGGATGGTATGTTTCTGTAAACATACGTATATATATATATATATATATATGTGTGTGTTTGTATATGATCTGCCACCCTTCATGCTTGAAGGCCATTTTCTCTATTCGTGAGAGCTTCCTCTCAAGTCAATTAATCTTTACCTTGAAAAACCCTTAAAAATCCATCCGCATGTGAGGCATCTCAATCTTGGATGATCAGTGCTGGGACAGGTGTCTGATGTGTGTGGGTAATGATAAATGCAGGACAAATGCCTTTGTCAACAAGGTCACGATGCATCGCCACACAAAATAGGCTCGTATGAGTTGTTTGGCCAAGAGGTTAGTATTCATTATTTCCGTCTCTCTGTTACTCTGCCAGCGTGTCTGTCAGATGTTGTCTTTACATATTACTGTCTTTACATATATCTGCAAATGAAAGCAGAATACAGTGTGCTAGAATCCACATGTTAGATCTAAAAACAGGAGTGAGGAATCACCGATCATCTGGGCAACGTGACGTGCGTGACTGTGGTCACTGGAGGCTTGAGATATCAACATAGTGACACAGACACACACGTGGGAGGTCCTGTAAAAGCACTTGAAACTCGAGTGCATGTATAGCTTGATACGTGTATACGGCTCGTCTGTTTATATGGTGCTTTAAACAGCTTGAGTCTATATATGTAAAGCATATAAGAGTATGTTTCTGTATATATATATATATATAGAGAGAGAGAGAGAGAGAGAGAGAAAGAGAGTTTTCTACGAAATCTTCCTACATATTCTATATACAATAACTTTATTTTCTATCTTAAAAGTCTAGACACCATTTTGTCCTAATTAGTTTGAATTATTTACCAACAGTAGCTAGACTTCATTATCTGTCTTTATGTCCTGCTGATAAGATACCAAGTCAAATTTACAACTAATAATTAACATTTTATCACCACTTATCAGGCTGAGTCATTAGCCATTTTCAAGAAACAACTAAAAACTCATCTTTTTCGTCTTCACTTCCTTAACTAACTTACTAACACACCCCTACTTCTACTTCTTAAAAAAAATATATCCTTCTCATACTGTGTTGAAATACCTGAGACCTGTCTATAGCACTTATTCACTGTTGGCTCTTATTGTGATTGAAGTTGCTTCCTTGTCCTCATTTGTAAGTCGCTTTGGATAAAATCGTCAGCTAAATGACTAAATGTAAATGTCTAGAACCAAAATATTCAAGGGTTCAATTCAAGTATGTAAAAACCAAACGGCTGTACAATTAAAAGATCATTTTAATGCCCATGGAACGGAACATACATTCGTTTATTAATTCTATCTAGCAATAATACAGTTTGTAAAGCAAGATATGACGTGGAACAAACAAATTATAGACAATTATAAAGTGACAAATCTTAATGATACATGTCAGTCATTTAATGAAGTGCCTGAATGACATCAATTAAAAAATATGATTAACGTGTGCACGTGTACATTACCAAAACCCCTGATAACAATGTGCAGTCTATATCCGGTATCAAAACCTACATTAAACTGAAAGCCATAAACACATGCAATAACAATAACTTCTCTAAACTAGAGAAGTCACTGTACAGGCAAGGAGTGATTATTCAGACTGTAAAACAAATGGACCTGAACACCTTTGCACGTAAACCTTCATTCAGTATGAAATAATTTACACTTATTCTAAACCTCTTTCCTCTACACAAACTGAATGCACAAAAGAACTTCAGTCTCTTCAGAAGGAGTCAGAAGTCTCTTCAGAAGGAGTTTGTGACTCAATGACTCATAGTCATTTCCAAATTCTTTCCCTTTTAAAACCACTATCGGTTTATAGCTATATCATCTATTGCACCTTGTAAAATAATCAATGGCACATGAGCAATCCCTTTTTCTAAGTGTGTTTCTCTATATGTCAAATTAAATGACATCCAGATCATAACCACAATTTTCTCAGTCAATCAGCAGTGAGGCAGTGACATAGTGTTTGAGTACGAATATTTAACCACAATGACACACTGATACAGCAGTGGGTGTAGTGATATAGTGGAATCCAGTTCTAACAACTGTTGATTGTTAATGTAACATTAAAATGAATAAAACTGAGAAAAGGAAGCAAGAGTAGAGGGAGGAGGTGTACGCGTGCGTACATATGCTATGTGCACACAAGAGCTTTTCAGTGGTACAGGAATGGAAAATCAGGAGTGTGTTTAAATAAATACGGTGGACCAGCACGTTCTACGGTGTCTGCAGAGGGTTGTCCTCGGTCTCCAGCTGGGCCAGCTGTCTCCTCAGGCTGTTCACTTTGTTTTGCAGCTCCTTGTTGTACTCTATAATATGGACCATCTCCTGATAGGCCTCATCCAAACACTTGGTGGAGCGATTCCAGCGGAGAAACACTCCTAGAGGGAAAATTCAAATGGGAATGTAAAGCTTTCCATAAGGTGCTGGAGATGCAAACGTGTGCTGTTGGTCCATGATCATCCTGTCATGAACGGAAAGTTGTCCGGAAACAAATACGTTGATGTTTTGTAAACAATGTAAATATAGGGCTTTGCGAGATGGGTATCATGCATGGAATGCCACCAGCCATATAAACAGATCTGAGCAGGACATTTTCAAACATATTCAGTTACCCCTAGTGTCTGCAGTGTTTATGCAATCTTAAATGTACAGTATGATTGAAATCCAACTGACATACGGCATCATCACACTCATGTTTCTTAGCTCGCATACAGAAGATAGATCCCAATGATGTGACACTGGTCAATACCCATCCAACTGTGAAATTAACCTTAGATTGACCGTTTTTCAAATGACCTCGACCCCCTGTGTTTGTTTTCTCTGAGAATTAAGACAAACTACCAAGCTGTTTTAAAACCTAATTTTAATATGCTTCCCAAAATATTTTATTTCTTTGCTATAAGAAAGCAGCAAGAACCTGCTTGCTGTGCAATTGCTTGTGCAATTTTGTACACGAGTGACTCTAAACAGAATAATGTGTGATATAAGTCAGATATAATCCTTAAATTTAGAAAGTTGAATATTTAAATATTCAATATTTAATGAGTGGACAGACAGCTGCCAGCAGTAATAGTGCATTTTAAACTATTTCCTTCAAACAGTCTGGCAGAAATTAGGTACATTCATTCACACTGAATGAAACCTGTGTGTCTACACACTCACCCCTCTGCTGTATGCTGTGTATGTACATGTAAAATGTAAGTGCCTCAATTTGTTTAACATTTTTTGTTACTACAAAAATCCTTTTCTTCCATGTGTTGAATGGTAATAAAAAGCATGAGCGCCTGTAGGTGTCCATACGTTCCACTGGCCGTGTAGTTTTAGGTTCTAAACACATCCGTGAGTTCTCATGAGAACTGCTCAAGTGACTGAAAGCAAACCCCCAGGCTATTAAACTCAGCCTCTGATTGGCTGCTTTACCTGAAAGAGCAGCTTTCACTGCAGCTTTTAAACACAGAACTGACATGCTCTAGAGGTGAGCCTTAAAAACTGAATGGCACACGGTCAAAGAGGTTCTGTGCCTGTTCATTCTTTTGTGTCGCACCAGCGATTTAAAACTAAACCTCCAAACCCTAGAAAACCAAAGATTGACTACAAAATACTGCTCAGATATTTGACTTTGAGATTGTATGCCAAAAGCCTCCTTTTTAACATTTAAAATCCATCTTAAACAGAACAAAGAGGGAGTTTTTGTAAAATTTGGTAAATATTACAGCTAAGTGGGGTATTCATTTGCCTCATTTTTAGCTTTGTCTTGAAAGGTGCTCTTTCTCCATCAGGGTTCGTGGTATTTGTGCTGAAAGATAACTTTGCTGTAGTCACATGACTGTCTTATCTCCAGAGCACCAGAATGTTTGTAATCGTAGACGAGTGCGCTGCGTGCTTGAAAGAAACTGTAAAATGGCGTCATTATATAATGAAGACACACAGCGGTGCTTAACTAAACAAAAGAGAGCTTTAAATTTTATAACAGCATGAGCAGTTACAAAATCAGAGGAAAATATGCAACGTTTGCAACTGACGCACAACATACGGTATCCAAAGGTTCATTTACAGTATGTGACACTGTAGTCATTTAAAACATTAAAAACGAGCCATGTAGATCTAAGATGTTACAGATCTGAAGCAGAAACAGCCCCAAACATCACACTGCTGCCCTCTACAGGCTAACTGATTTAAACGACACAGAATATCATTTTATGATAATGTACACATACTTTTTATGTATATACCTTTACTTTAAACCTTATAGTCTGGATACACACACACACACACACACACAAATATATTAAACGCTCACCCTCCCACAGCAGAAGACTCTGAGGGGCCACAGATGGCCAGATGACGAGGTTATTGGGCTCATACAGTGGGTTGAGAAATTTCTCCAGCTCCTGAGGTCTGTTCACCCATGACCACAGAGACACGGTTTTCTGACACAGCTGCAGTTTCACCCTGAAACATTATGCAGTGTACCGGTGTAATCAGCACTCAGTTGACAAGTCTGGTCTTTAAATGTATACGCTCTCTGCTAAGCCTCGTCCCCATGGTTACTGTTGATTGCTCAGACAGTCTTAGGTCTCATGGGAATGAATTAAAGATTTATTTCAACAGCATGAATAACATTAAAATGTGCTGTTATTTTCTCTATTTAAAAGAAATGAAAAATGTAAATTTTTGTCTCTCCTTGTAAACTATTTGTGTACAAGTAATGTACTATTTTTATAATATTGCTTTGTAAAGTTCTGTTTACAACATTCAAAGATGTAATATCTGTAAACATTTCTAAAAATAGATTAAAAGGTTGTGTTATGATGGCCAACAGCAAAAGCTGTTAATGTGGGATTGCTCCTGTTTTTAGGATTGGATGTTTTTAAGGTGGTGCTTAACAAAGAACCAATCCCCAAAGTTTTTACAAATTGTGAGTTACAGAACTTTAAATAAAAGGGAGTTTGTGGCTTTTGAGGTACTTTATCTTAAAGAACAAATATTTTTAGTAATGTTTACTTTTGGGTCTAAAGGTTTGATGTATGACATCACACCATGACTTTACATACAGATCCTGAACGTAACACACATTTAGCCAACTGATGAAAACATTCACAATACATTTACAAAACCTCAGAAATAAGGTGATCATGAGAGGTTCAGGGCCGGCTACAAGATGACCCCTGCTGATGCAGGAGTGTGGACTGAAGAGGTGATGACCTCTGACCTCTGATCTTTCCACAGGGAGAATCAGATAGAATTACAGCCTGCCACAATCCAATCAACATATTACACAGAGCTTAAATGCAGGTGTCAAGTCTAAACTGGGCAATGAGAGGTGACAGATGTTTTAACAAGATAACGCACTATATATGAGAGAGCATGCGGCTGATGGTAACAGAGTGGGAAGCTAACCTGTCAGCCATGCTGTTTCCAAGGAAAGTGCCGAACTGTGAGGCGTAGGCATGTTCGAAGAGCATGATCAGGAACCTCTCGTTGAACTGGAAGGAGCAGGGGAACTGTCGCAGGATTTGCCACACACAGTCCAGGAAGAGCAGGAAAACCGGAGCTTCACTGCGCAGCTTCCCGTTTGAATACACAGACTGAGCGCAGCGCTGCTGGAACGGGTGACCGGCCTACAGGTGAAAGTTACCACCAGGTCAAAGGTCATCCCATATTTCACAAGCAAATACCAAAAGGTATAATTATCTTTCATCTCTAATGAACATGAAGGAAAAACAACCCCAAAAACCTATTATTAAGTTATTATTAAGTATTATACAGGAATTCAAGTAGATACAGGACACAGCAAACTAGTTGAATGTGCAAAACTGAGAAGATGGTTTAATCCAGGCACATGAGTACCCAGTAACCTCTCTCACCTGCAACCTCGCTGTCACCTGCAACCCCCCTTTAACCTGCAACCTCTCTCTCACCTGCAGCCACTCTCGTTCAATCAGAGCCTCAAATCCTCGGATGGTTCTGCATGCCGGATCGAGGATGATCTGGGCCAGTGATGTCACCTGCAGTGTGGAATCTGTACCCTCTGTGCCGTGAACCAGCACTGATGCTCCTTCCCTACAGCACAAACACAACACGTTACAAATGTGAGGAAGGCTGTGTTTAAAACAACCGTAATGATGATCACAGCTCGTCAGCAGCAGTAATTACCACCACAGGGGGCTTCACGAGAAATGTGAGCAGAAACAGAGCAACAGCAGCTTTTAATTACCTCACAAGAGAGCTAAAGGAGGGAAAACTGTAATTATCACAGTATAAAATGGCGTAATACGGCACAATATGGCATATGCGGCCATGCTAAGAGATGTTCTTCGAGTGTGTGTGTGTGTGTAGGAGAAGAACAGACAGACAGATGAACACATGTACCTGTCAATACACTGTGCAGCCAGGCAAGCAGTGGTGAGGATTTCTTTAACGTGACTTTGCCAGTTGGAAGCTTCGAGTTTACTGAGCCAGCGGTCCATGCTGTGGGACTGATCATTGCAGGCCTCCACCAGCTTGATCAAACTCTCCTGCAGAACACTGGACCTGTGAGAGACAAGGCGTCATTATGCCCGTGTTTCTCAACCAGGGGCCTCAAGATGACTTTAAATGATTTAAAATATAAAATTATTTTAAATATTAAACAAGATCAATCAAGATATTTATTCGTGTTTAGCTATTTGTATAACACATACACATCTTTCTACAAGCTCTGGAATATTTAACTAGGTAAAAATTGTTAGTCAGGAAGCCTTAAATATTGCTGGGGCCCTAAAAGTCTAAAGGGGAGATCCACTGCTTTATGTTTGCTTACATAAAACTTGCCTCAGCCCTATAATAGCCGCAATAGATGTACTTTTGCTGAAAATAGAGTGGGTACGAGTCTCACAGTCTAATCACTGACGAGTTTGATTGAGCACTTTTTCAGTATGACAAGCTCTACTCTGATTGGCTGACTTTATGCAACCCTGAGAACAAGGGCAAACATGGTGGCTCTTGGCCAGAATAAGCTGATATGTAGACCAGACTTTATGCCATTTGTTCAAAGGTCTGGTTACGTGTGACAAAAGTGGGTACAAGCCTCTCAATAGCTTTATGGATCCTCCTCCACTGTGGGTAGTTGGCTTCCTGTTCGAATCCGCCTCCGCGGGCTTTAGCCTGCTGCGCTACGGCTATTGCCCGCGTGTCGATGATGTAACCCCGCTTCCCCGCGCAAAGCGTGGCATTGATCAGTTTTTCGTCCTCTTTGCAGCGACGCCCATTGGTTCCAGTGAGCGGCTGCCCCGCTCGCATCATCACCTGTGGACGACATAGAGGAGAATGTGAACAGATCTGTATCACCTCTATAAGACACGACGAGAACAACAGTGCACTGCTGACCATGCCGTTCTTCTTGTGGTAGTAGCTGAGCACAGGGAAACGGCCAGCGTGGCGGAAGGAAGCAGCTTTGCAGAGCGTTTCATCATCGATGTTCTTGGGTACAGTCAGTAAGGAGGGGTAGGAGGGGCAGACACTGAAGTCTTTATTTAACTCACTCAGTCTCCATTCATCTGTCTGCAAGAGGACACAAAACTCAACACAAATCAACTTCTTAAACAAAATTACTTACACCCTTAAAATTAAAGGGTATATTTAAGGTCAGTCTTACAACACATGCCAGCATTGTCATTTTAAGGTGATTTTTAAGAAGTTTTAAAGCTTTTATGGGTTTTCAAGAGGCCATGGGTCCACTTGGTTGATGAAGAGAGGGACTAGATGTAGGCCTGACTTGTGTCATCTATATTATCATATCAACATATTCACATACTTTATGACACTCATATTACAATAATTACTGATGTACAGTCATACGCTTGTACATAGAGTTTTTACAATACTTAGTATTTTATTTTAGCTTTATTTTAAGTTAAATTATATCATATTTAACCTCCCTGTATATATATTGTATGTTACTTTAACACATATTTTTAGATTCAGATATTTTCAGGGTTACAAAAACTATTTTGAATCAAACTGTAATTGGCATATCTGCTGCTGGAAAATACTGGTTTAATGTACTATCCCCCTGCCAGCACATTTAGCAATTACACTATATTTTTAAAATGTAATATTCACAAACATTAAACAAAAAACTCTAGGAGGTTTATGAAGCTGTCAGTAAAGTCTTGTTACTGACTGTAATTCTGAACAGAGTGACCAGGTTAAAAACTGATTTATGAAATACTAGCGTTGTTTGTGTTAAAACTGAAAACTCATTACATGCCGTCCGAAGTATTTGCTTTCTAGCTTCCCGGAAAGAACATTCTGAAAAACGGATCCAATATATACTGAGAAATATTATTACAACTTCTTTTAAACAAAATGATGAGCTCGATTTCAAGGCTTCCAGGGATAAAACAATACCATAGACTCCAGATCTCTGAAAGCCTCTTCTGGGTGGAACAACTGCCATCCATCCTCAATGACCTCAAACAGAGGACGGTAGAAGAACGGATACATCAGCGAGACAGAGTCCAGCGTGGACAAAACCTGAAAGATCAACATATAAACCTGAACCAAAGCCAGAATGATGATCATTTTCTGGTTATTTCAGTATATGTGTGATTATTCTGTTTAATCAGTGACTGGTAAAGCTCTCTCACCTCAACTGAACTGGAAATATTGAGACATTCCTCCAAGCCAGGAATGTCCAGCTGAATCACCCGCAGGTCTTTACATTTCAACAGAATCGTTCCAAGAGACCCCACAAATCTGCACACCATTTTAATTAAAAGTTACACATTGTTTTCCAATAAGGTTTAATTCAATCACATTTATACATGTACATAATATTAATGGTACTTAATGAACTAATAATGAACAATTTGTTTTACAGAATTTATTATTTCTTAACCTATGTTACCTAATTCAAGTTGGTTATACACAACACTTACTGGTTAATTTACACAACTGTCAAATGTGAAAATGTACCGATATATGGAGAAATCCACATGAACGGAGACTGACACATGCTGTGGAGGTACAGCATTACCTCTTCTCAATGGAGTCAATGTTTGTGTGGAGCAGCCAGAGCTCCTCAGTGTTATCCTGGCGAGAGGAGAGGATCAGGTGATGTCCCGTCAGACATAGAGTTCCCCCCACCGTGGGCAGGAAGGGTCGGTGGAGAACCACCCCGTCCACACGAGGGGTTTTAATCAGCTCGGCAAACTCCATTGTGTACAGACAGGTGCGACAGACCTGCCACAATCAATGGTACATAATCATTGTGTTTCTATAATACAGAAGTAACACTTCCATTCAGATCTAATTTTTGAGCCACGTGGACTTTTAATGCAATTTCTTAAAATAACATTGACTTCCACTTGTATTTTTTTATTAATAATTATGTTGCAAGATTTTAAGAAAGTGTTTGTTTAAAACGGTGTGGCAAAAATCATGCATTCACAAATAAAATATGTACATGTGCAAAAGCCGGGGTTTTGAATCCAGATCCTGTTTACATTAATATACACTGCAGTACTATTTCCCATCAGCTGTAATATATTGCAAAATAACATGCAATACACTCCCTACATTCACCGCATGAACAACATCAACAGTGACATAAGACCACATTCGTCTTTTTATTAGAAGAAACATAGATAAGGACAATGCACGTTTTTTAATAAACAGTGACTGTAACAGCATTAATGTATGTATCCTATTCGTTCTGGCTCGCTGTGTCATTGCACTGAAATATGTAAACAGACAGAATGACGACATTTATATCGCATAAACATTAAAACTACAGTACTGCACAAGAAACAGCCCGCATACAGTCGATAGAGAAACGCAGAGGTAATGTAACCTGCCGATAAGAACACGTGCTTTAAGAATCTGATCTTAGATAAGACTGTTGTCGAAACGACAGCATTTCTCTCACCTGACACCTCCACTTCCTTGTCTTCCACTCATTCGCTGGATTGAACAACAGGCCGCAAGCAAATTTGAAGCAATATCGCCACCTACTGGTTCGGGTGAAACGGGTTATAAAATGATCTTGTTCCTGCTGCAACAAAACGTACTTTACTCATTGCACGAATACAATTATTTAAAAAATTGTTTCTTTAACATTTTAAGTATTAGATTACACGTCATATAAATGCCGCTGTGGCAATACCTCTCCAAAAACAGCACACCGGCAGACCTGCCGCTTTTGAGACGCATCGTGTCTGTTATTAAACGCAACAGATAAGGAACGAGTTTCTCATGACGAATGTAAATAGTGTTAATTTTATACAGGTATGACATTTCAAAGTGATATTACATTTGCAGTGCATTATTTTCTTTAATTTTGCACTCAGCATGTTTTTGTTATTCAATTATGCTTATTTAATAAAATAATAAAATAACCCAAGAGAGATTTTCCATTTGGTATATGGATGATATAAACAGAGTTGTTTAATGTCACTGTTAAAATGGGACAAATAGTTGCAGGAAATACACAACTTGCCTGTAATCGTATTCTCTTAACCTAAGATGTATTACTGTACCGGTTAAAATATATAAACAAATAATGGCCTCTTAAAAGGACTCTAAAATGATAATGAGTCTTGCCAGGAAACAAAGTCATCTCAATGTTTTTATCAAATACATGCTAATTTTAGTATGTATCTTAATCTAATTTTAACCTTAATTTTGTTATGGATATTAAACTAGAAAACAAAATGATTAAATAAACAGCTACATATTTCTGTAATCCTGAGAATATGGATTCTTTTTGCGGTAATAAATAGGTAAACAAACAAACAACCAAACAAATAAATAAATATAAAGTGAAACAAAAAAAAGAAAAGCGATGATTATGAAAGTAGTATTTACATGTAGGATTTTGAAATGTCTACTCCTTGCTAAGATGGGCAGCATTTATTTCAAGAAATGACTTGGATAAAAAGTACAGCATTCCTCCATAACTGACTGCATGTACACGTGTGTGTGTGCGCTGTATGTGTCTACATGTGTACACCTGTAAGGATCCACAACACGGCTCCTGCTGTAGTCTTAGCAGAAGCCTGCTGGGAGCAAAGTGGCCGTCTGTTGTAAAGGAAGATGAGTGTCTGTCGTCTCTTGAGGGCCGTAAGCGATTACAGACACTGTATTATTTATCTTGAGCTGCATGTGAGCCATGAACACCACACTTCCCCCAAAAGATACGCAGCTCCATTTGCTCTGATTAAAAATGCATGAAGTTTGTGAGGGAAAACAGTCCCCTGACTAAAAGCTGATATTTTTGCCAGCATAACTCTGGAGATTTGCCTGTCTGTATAGAGGCAGGTACATAAAAACATACAATATTAGCTCATGTGATGGCATATCAAGCAGAAATATAAATGTCTGTGAAGAGTTGCTTTTGTGTGGCTATGATATAATGTGATTGTCTGTTTGTTATCACTGTGGCGTGACAGAATGTGCTCATGTGCCAAAGACCATGAGACGCAACACTGACACACTATATCACAGACTGGCTGTTTCTCTGTGCTTGGAGCCACTGTAATAGTGTCTTCTTACATTAACCACTGAGATGCTGGTTATTACAGATTACTCTGCTCATTAAGCAGTTGTGTGCAGATTCCTCAGCTCCCAGAAGAGACAGTATATCTGATGTAAAGAACTGCTCACCAGACCTGCAGAATTGACAGTCTGTGCACTTATGAATCATTACCAAACATTCCTTACAGAGGTACAGGAAGTGTCTTTGAATGTTTCAAGAGGCACTGATGCACACTCCGCATTTTGTGATTTGTCACATCAAATGACCTGTGCAATCAAAACCAATTGCGCTTATAAAACGAAAAGGTTCGAGTAATGTCATTCTGACACATATCTGGTCATCGACTCCTCAAAATTAATTAACAAAGGATCATTTTAATAAGGATTATGAAAGTATAAAGCCACAGTGCCTGTGCCTAAGCCTGCTGGCAGCTGATGGGACGGTAGTCTGAAGAGTCTTGGTAATGTAACAGCCTTAATCCTGGTAATGATTCCCTGGGGCTTCTACAGGTGTTGTGGATTTATGATGGCTGATGGGAGGGTGAGTTCTAGCGGTGGTAATGACGGCATTAGCATTTTGTAGCGTTTTGTAATCAGAGTTTAAGAACTACGTAGTGGCAGTTTTTTTCCTACGATAACAACAACGCTTTGGCTAGAGTCTATATCTCTAACGCGCTCTTTTCTTTTCACTCTCAGGGCATGTTAGAGTCACTGAAAACTGATGCTGAGAGCTTAAAATGCGACTCGACTTCTGACGTCATGTGTTTTAATAAAAAAGCTGCATTAAGAATCTGACAAATAACAAATAGGCCGTGTGATTTTCAGCACAGTCTGATGGGAATAACGAGGTGACGGGGGACAGATCAAAGTTCCGGGCGAGCGCGTAATGGAGCTTCAGCACCACGGACAGCGCGCGCACATGAGACACTTCGCCTAATTTACGGATATTTTCCGCCATTGACGCACAACTGGACAACGCAGATGTGCTGTACACGACCCGTTTAAAGACAAACACGTCGCGCTCTGCCTTTATTTTCTCATTTCTATTTTCTAACTCATTTTGAGAGTGGATTTAAATATGCTGTACTGCTGTAGTCCGGAAGTGAAATAGCTCAGTGACCATAAAAATGACGATGAGGATTTCCGCGAGTGATAACTGGAAAGGGTTAATAACACGGGTGCAGTGCTCGCTACAGCATTACATCATTGAGCAAACCCCAGGACAGAGGTGCGAATCGAAACACTAGGTGGCATCACCGATGGAAACGAAGCCGCGTCTTTAGTCGAGACCGAGGCGCAGTCTCGCTCGTCAGTTGCGCTGGGTGTCTCAGGGATCAGTCCAGCGCTCCGTGTGTACCGCTGCGGGGACGGCGCGAACAGAATGTGCAGGTGACAAACTGCTCTGAGGAGTTTTTTTTCTTTGACCCGTGCTGGTGCGAGGTCTATATCAGGTGTGTGTCAGGCTGTTGTTGGCTTCACTGGAGCGCTGTGAGACGATGCTCTGCCTCTCTGCCGCGGAGAGGCACGCTGGCCTGTGGAGGCGCCTCTGTCGCCCCGTAACTCTATGGCTACCTCATTAAGGGTACGCTGGAAAACAGGTGTCAGGGAAGTGACGTCACGAGCCTCTGAAACCGGAGGTGCGAGCTTTGGAGAGCAAGATGGCAGCGAAATCCGACGGTCGGGGGGTCGTCACCGGTTTCGCCCAGCTGCACAACCTGGACGAGGTGGTGGGCGGCTGCGAGGACGACCCGGGGCAGGGCAGCTCCTTCCACATATGCCACTGCTGCAACACCTCCTCGTGCTACTGGGGCTGTCGGAGCGCCTGTCTGCGTTACCTCCAGGGAAAGGGGAGAGACGCCAGGCGGCCACCTCGCGAGGAGCGCCTGTGGTTGGACTGCCTGTGGATCGTCCTCGCGCTTCTGGTCTTCTTTTGGGACGTGGGCACTGATTTGTGGCTCGCG